>JAQZBX010004390.1:0-60542 GCA_029593785.1 Cabassous unicinctus | reverse complement strand
ATATATATATATATATATAAAACAAATAACATTTATGTAAAGAAATGCACATATATGCATATGTATTTATATATCATTTTACAAATATTGGTATGTATTGTGAAAAATTTGATTTTTACCCACACACACACACACAAAATATATATATATATAAAAATAAAGTGGTAGTAACAGAGATTCCACTGGGAATGTTAGATGTTCATAAAATAATGGAGACAGTAGTTGTTCCTGTACTGGTAACATAAAATACCACTTAATTAATGTAATCATGGCAAAGGTGAAGAAGAAAAAGTAAAGTACTAAAAACATTTAAGTTCATTTGATATGTTATACATTGCATTGGAGGTGTTTAGAAAGTGTATAATATTAAAAGAGATAGACTTCAGTATTTTCAAGTCTTTTGTGCATGCATTCAAACCAGTCCTGAATACCCTGAATGGTGCCTATCCATTTGAGTTATTAGCTAGTTTGATCACTATAACTCCCAAAACAATGAAAGTATCTACCACATCTGGACATGCTCCTGAAGTGGATGGAGAGTATGTTGTAGTTTTGGGCTTCTGCAGCAGTTGGCAATGGCTCAATATGTCCAGATTTACAATGGGCATTGCCTCCAGGCTGGCACTGTTTCATAATGCCAAAGGGCACAATGAACCAGGCTGGTGAAACACTGGATGCTATCTTCCTAGTTTCTCTGTAGGAGAAACAGTGTTGCAGCATACTGTCTGTGTGAAGGATATGCCAAGAGGAGCAATAATTATCAGAGTAATGTGAGTAGAACTTAAATACAATTGGCATTATGGCCTTTTCCCTTTAGAGACAACATGTGTGGTATTGCAAACATGGAGCTTAGATCTATTAACTGCAGCTCAAAGAGGGACTTGTGCATTGATTAGTTTTAAATGCTGTACCTTTATACCTGATGAATATAATATCTCTTCTATTCTAGGTCATTTGTGGAAAGTATTGACCATGTTAAAATCCTGTTAAATTTAATTCATTTTCTAAGTAAATGAATGTGCTTATAAGATAAAGGAATGGTTCTTTAAAAAAAAAAAAAAAAGATCTAACAGAAAAATATAAGAATATAGAACAATGAAATAGTCAATAAATATGATGTACTAGATATATAGATTGCATTTTATCCCTCAAATAGAGAATATGTAGTTTATCTTATGTTTGCAACATTTGTAAAAAATATGTCATTTACACAATTGATGTAAGGTAGCTCTTAATAAATATACAAGTAAACTTTTTATTAATCATAAGTTTATAGACAAAAATAAATAATATGAAGAGTGCTAAGAATATCCAAAATATTGAAATATTGAGAAGGATTCCTAGGTAAGAGTTATATCCAAGTGAAAATTAAAAGAATAGTCACTACATAGTAGTCAGAGAAAAGGAGAGGACATAAAACCAGAGTTTAAGGGCCATTCTGAAAGCAATATCAGGAAAAAATGATAGAGTTTAAAACCTCCACCTTTAAAGAAAAATGAAGGCACAACAAATAACTTGAAAAATCCATAAGGAATAACAAAACAAGCAAAATTAATCAGATTAAAATAAATACTAATGTAACACAAAACAGAAGTAGAAAGAATAAATGGATCAAAAACTAGTTCTTTTAAAAGACTAATAAAATAGATGAACTCTTTTTCAAGCATAATTAAAGGAAAAAGAGGATGCAAAACTAGAAAAATAGCAATGAGAAAGACTGCATAATCACAGGTACAGGATTAAAATAATACAATTTATTACATGAAGCAAAAAAGGAGCAAATTTGAAAACTAGAAGAAATGGATGATTTCCTATCAAATATAAATTGCAAACAGTGTTGCAAGAAGTGAAAAAAACTTTAATAGACAAGCAAATATTTGACAGAGGTTGAGATTTGAAATTGAGATTTGTTCTTTAAAAGGCACCAGGGAAAGAAGGGTTTTACGGCTGAATTTTATCTCTTCTTTAAGAATACTTAAATCCAGTGCTTTCTAAACTATTACTGTATATTTGCTCATGTCAGCCCTCTTGCTTAGAGCTCCCTTCCTTTCTTTTTGTCTTGTTTAATCCCATTTTTTCCTTTAATATTCAGCTTATGTTTCACATTTTGGCTGTGCTAGGTTTCCTCGATTATTCTTTGTATATACCTACATTGTAGAATTTAGCATATTATCTTTACAATTTCTGCATAAAAAACAAACACAAAAACATTTTCCCTACTTGATAACTTTCCTGTAGGCAGAGACTTAATACATTTTTGTTAAATGGAACTGAGGTGATACTTACTGGCCCTTGGTTGACGTTCACTAGCTATACGTGTAAAGATTATTTAGGATGAAAGACCGATTACCTCCAAGACAAAGGGATATCAAAGAACATGGCGTGTTCTGGAAAAATGAGCAAAGATAATGTGGCTAAAACTTAAGGAGGCATGGGAAGGAAAGTGGATAAGACTGGAATTGTAGACCGTGAACAGGTTGTGAAAAGCCATGGTGAATAGCTCGATCTTGTTTTCTGTGGGCAATGTGAAATCACGGTAGGCTTTTAAAGAATGGGGTTGCACATGGAGATACTTGTTTTGGAAAGATTATTCTCCCAGTAGTGGGAATTGTCTTGAGTGGGTTGACACAGGAGTCAAGAGACTTTCCGTGTTTGAATGATCATGTTTATTCAGTTACAATAATTATTGCTTGTAAAAAAGCACTATTGTTTTAATTCCAGTTTCCTGGATGAAAGGAGGAAAAACTTCATTACATGCATACATTTCAGAAACATTAATTTATGAATAACTATGCCTTAAAATTGAATAATACAGCGATCCTACTGAAACTTGGTGTTGACAGAATTAATGCCATGGCTTTGGAGATAGTGATGAAGGGACAGAGACAAAGTTCCTTTTGGAGGTGAAATATTTAAGACTCAGTTATTGGTACAATGATGCGAGTGAAAGTGAACTGTTATTAATAGCTGTTTCCCAAGTTTCTAACAAAAACAACTATGATGGTGATACTATATTAACCAAGTTGGAAGATACGTGAAGAGAGGTGATTTGGAAGGGAAGGAAATAACTTCACTTTGAAAACTCCTAAGTTTGAGGAGCCTGGTTACTATCTGGGTAATTATATCCAATCGCATATAAGAGAGTTGTCTGTAATGTAGGGTAGAGTTTTGCTTTGGATAGAATCTGTGAGGATGTCTGCAATATGAAGAATAACTTTGCTAGAGTTGTTGGATATTGCCTTCCTTTTTAAAATATATTTTTTATTTATTTTTAAAAGATACTTAGATTACATAAAATGTTACATAAAAAATATAAGGGATTCCCATATGCCCAACTCCCCACACCTCCCACTTTTCCCCCTATTAACAACTTCTTTCATTAGTGTGGTACATTCATTGCAATTGGTGAACACATTTTGGAGCATTGTCACTAAGCATGGATTATAGTGTACATTGTACTTTACACTCTCTCCCACTCAATTCTGTAGGTTATGACAGGATATATAATGGCCTGTATCTGTCATTGCAATGTCATTCAGGACAATTCCAAGTCCTGAAAATGCCCCCGTATTACATCTCTTTTTCCCTGTCCCTGACTTTAGCACCTCCAGTGGCCACTGTCTCCACATCAATGATATAATTTCTTCCATTGCTCTTGATATTGCTTTCTTGGTCCTCATTAGAAGATACTCTGTTAGCATCCAGAGAAGAGTCTGCAACATTGCATCTATTTGGGATGAAGAGTAAATAAGATACTCGTTGACCCAATTGCCATGTGACTCTTACATATGATTGTCATGTGTGTCTCTGAGGTGCTAAGAAGTTTTAGAGAGACCAACATTTCCAGAAGGAAGCTTAATACCATGGTATAAATATAAATAGCCATATTACTTATCAGTTATTAACTAAAATAATAGTAATAACAATTATTGATAATCATTAAAATGAATAATTATTAGCTATTTTTAAAAGATAAAAATGCCTCTAATAGAAATAATTAATGAAGCTCACACTAAATCCAAATTTTAAATCAAATATGCCATGAAGGATAGAAAATAATGATTATTAAGTGCTTTTAATGACAGTTATTACTCCATATATCCATTATGGTGTGTGTTTCTTGAAATACTGAGCTAATTCTTTGTGGCTTCCATCTTGTTTGATTCTCTTATCTCTTTTGATCACTTTAACTAGAGTCAAGATGCAATATGAACAGAATGTCCACTGTACTCAAAGGAAATAGTCTTTGACAAACATTAACCTGAAAAAGAAGGAGCACTTTAATAAAAAGTTTGTTTTGGCAATAAAACAAGACTGTGAATTTTTTTTAATATCTCCAAATCTTCCAGTGTCAGAAGTTAGCTTTCACGGTGAATTTCTGAGGTATATGAGAGGAAAAAAGCATTTAAAGAATCTGTTCATAAAGGGAAACGTTCTTATGAATAGCACATGAAGCCAAGAGAATGACTTTCCTTTAACAAAACAAAAAGCTGATACATTCCAAATTTGCTTATTTTTCCCCATAGGTTTCAAGGTTATACTATGAAACTACATGCTATGAAAATACATAGAATGATTGCTGCTGTATTTTTAATTATTTCACATAAAAACCAATTTCAAACTGCATCATAGATTTTATAACTTGTGATTATAAAACATGACATTCTCACCTAGATTTCTATGTTAGAAGTTTTCAGAACACTGACAATTTTCTTTCTGTGCTAAGATATTAAATGTGTGAATAAGCTGGCATTCAGTTGTGTCTGTTTTTCATAGTTTAAAAATGACCCTCTTAAAAAAGAATTCAGCTCAGTCTTCTGCCCTGTGGGCCAACCAATGTGAAGTGTTGAAATGGTGTCAAGCAGAGACCCAAAGCAGAGCCCCAAAGAAGTAGCAAAGTAACATTTTAAACTGGTCGTTGTGAGCTAGTGCTATTTTACTCAAGCCACAAACAAAGACACAATATACATTTGACCTATTTCTTAGCTTGCTGAATATTTTCTTTCCTTTGATAAATAATATCAAAGTGTCTCTAATCAACCGCCACGTTTTTTTTTCCCCAAAAAAAGAATCGACCATGTAAGGAAAAAGCATATGCTCAATTATCACAATCCAAAGAAGTACTCAAACCTACCTATCTTCCCCCGCTATCCCATCCACAGGCTTTTATAACTGTAAGAGCACTTCACAATTCAGTGTTATTTGTTAGTCTTTTGTATTCTTAAATTTAATTAAAGGACAACCTTAGTGAAAAAAGTTACCATGGGCAAGGCATTTAATTTTGTGTCCTTTGTCTTCATCTGTCCCTCAGGGTCACTCCATGTTTGATTAGGACCCCAGAAAGAGGACTATAGAATAATCATATATGAAGAAGTGGGGAGTACTTGAAGAAGGAGAAAGAGAAGGAGAAGGAGAAGGGAAAAGGAAAAAGGGGAAAGGGAAAAGGGAAGGAGAAGGGGCAGGAGAAGAGAAAGAAGAAAAGAGAAGAGAAAAGAAGAGAAAAAGCTCACAGTAGAAGAAATTGAATATGTGAGAGAGTGAGGGAGGCACAATAAATCAAAGGAATTTTCTGAAAAGGGGAGCATATGTGGAATCCCCAAGTATGGGGCAGTGCTTAGCTCTAAATAGGAGAAGGGAAGGAGGAACCTGTAGAAGCAGATAGCTTGGGTTTATGGGCTTATGAGTGGGAAGCTGAGAAGTTACAGTCCACAGATTTTTTTAAAATTTATTTAATTAGAGAACTTGTGAGCTTACAAAACAATCTAGCATACCACATAGGATTCCCATACATTGCCTTACCACCAGCACCTTACATTGTTGTCACACATTTGTTACAAATGATGAAAGAACATTGTCATAATATTACGGCTACCTATAGTCCATAGCTTATACTTGGTGTATTTTTCCCACAAACCACCCTATAATTAACACCATGTATTAGTACTGTATATTTGTTAAAGTTCCTGAGAGAATATTCCGATATTTGTACTATTAACCACAGTCCATCATCTACCATGGGGCTCACAGTGTTACACAGTCTCTATCCAAAGTGTACATTCAGTGATTCTCAGTTTCATCACGGAATTGTGCTGTCATCACCTTAGTCGATTTTAGAATGTTTTCATTACTCCAAAGGGAAAAATCCCATACTGTTACCAGAATTGGTCCAGGTTCTTGACTTCTGCTGCAGAAATGAATTTCAGAGCACGTCGGGTTAGTTAGGCCAGTAATTTATTAAGGTAGGGAGGGAAGAGAAATGGGAGAAAATAACAGATCATGGGTCCCCGGTAGAGAGTAAGGGGCTGAAGAGTGATAAAGAGGGCTGATTTATAGACTACAATTTCCCATTATAGATTATAAATGCCCAGGTTTTATTTGCATCCACGCAGGGGGGACATGGTGAGAGCAGGGCACAGAAGCCAAGAGAGAGGGCAGGCACCAGAGCGGGAGATTTGACCTTTGCACTTGCTTTTTAAACCATTAATTATTCAACCCATTTGCTAATGGAATGGGAGGAGTTCCAGCTGTTTGCTGGTTTGATTGATTGTCCCACCCATCAATCCCCCGGGTGGGCCCAATAATAATGTCCCTGGAGAATATCTGGGGCTTCTCCTGGCTTCTGGAGGGAATCTCATTCTGGGTGGGAAATCTCGCAAGGATCTTCCAGCAGCCGTCTTGGGAGTATTGATGTCCACGTGGACTTCTTGCTAGGTTCCAGATCCGTCTATTGATACCCTATATGAAGCCTGCTTCAATATCCCTTTATACCCTCCCCCTATGGTTGACCTTTATCGTTGATAAAGTACCTTCTTTGCCATTGCTGCAAAAATATTGTATTATTACAGTTAACTATAGTCTCTTAAGTTACATTAGTTATATTTTTGCCATGTATCACCATATTCTTAACACCTTGTAATAGACGGTCATTCTTGTATTTGTATTATTAATCACAGTCCTCATCCACCACCAAAATCACTGTGATACAGTCCCTAGATTATCCTCTATCTTTCTTTCAATTGACATTAACCTCCCTAGACTACCCCTTTCAGCCACAATCACATTTATAAATTAGCAGTGTTAGTTGTACTCATTATAATGTGTTACCATCAATTCTATCCATTTCCACACATTGACAATCAACCTTCTTTCAAGAGTGAGTGGTAAAGTCATCTCGTGAACATGAGGGGACAGTGAGGGTGCAGTTTGTTGAAGGGAAAGAGAGGGTCCTACTCCATCTTAATCCTTGTTTCCCCAGAATCCTCAAATTGAAGCTCCTGCACTCACTGATGATTTGAGATACCTTTCTATGATCTTTTCCCATTTTTAAAATGCTTCTGAGGTTTGACTGGAACCACATTCAACATTCATGGCATGGTCACAACCATAATTATGCATCAAAGTGGTGGTGATGCTGCTTAACTTAAATGTATTCACATATATTTGTACAAACAAATATAATTTTACTTGAATGTTCATTTAGCAGCAGATCATATCTGCTGATGTATTGTTTTTAGTGCATTTTTTCCTATTCTTTTGCTTTGGTAAACAGCCCATCCTAGACCAACATCCCCTCCCTATTCCCACCCACCCTCTTGCATTTCTCTATCAAGGCTAGAAGCTAATATTTGCCCCAGGCCCCTTTGCAGCTCAGGGGCCATATGGCCTTGATTGGGCCATAAGCAGAATTCCCTGAGGGGACGGTAAGAATCCTTTCCTGAGTAGAACCAAAAGTTCTGCTAGAATGAAGCATCCTTTCCCTACCCTTCTTTCTGCCTGTGATGTGGATATTATTCCTTCAAATTTTGTATCCAGTTTACAATGGTGAGAATGAAGACCACACACTACTGATGGTCAAGCAGAAAAATAGAAAGGGTATTGTGTCCCTGAGCAGCTGCCCTTGTCTGAGTTACTCTCCACTAGACTTCTTATTATGTGAAAAAATAAACTTCCACACATTTAAGCTACTGTTTCACAAAGTTTTTGTAACTTAAAGCTAAAAGCAATCCTAACAGGTAAGGGTTCAACACATAGTTTCTTCCACAGGTATATGACCAGTTGTGCTATAATCTATCTTTTCCCCTGAATTAAAATGCCATCTGTGTCATTTATTAAATTTCCATATATATTGAAATCTATTTTTGGATTCTGTATTCTTTTCCACTGAGTTGTCTATCTATTCTTCTGTAATTTGTATTTCACAATGATCATATATGTATATATATGCACATATATACATGTACATATACGTAATTTCATTTCCTTGGACATGACAAGGGTGCCTCTGATATACACCCTCTTCCAAGGCATTTTTGAAGAGTTCACCAAAGAAGTTTTCAAGGTATTACAGGGAATGTGTTCCTGAGAAACTAAGGTGAAGAAAGTAGCATAAAACAAAACAAACAAACAAAAAAACAACAGCAACAACAGCATTGCTATGTGGCTAAGAGGTTTTCATCTTAGTTTCCACCTATCAAGTTTTTGACATTTTCCTATCCTCTCACTGAGTCAATCACAAAATTTGGGGTTGACAGTACATGTCTCTGGAGTGCCATACAGCTCTATAATCTTATGATCTCTAATAACATAACTAGTATATTATTTCTCCTTATAGTAATAAAAACATCTGTAGATGGAATCCATCATCTCCATATAAAATGAGTTACATGGATAGTTTTGTTCAATCCTGAAAACAAAGTGCACTTATTAACTTTTATTCTACTCTCATTGTTGGGAGGGCACTTGGTGACCTTCTGGTAAATGGCATCTGATTAAGGCCACTGTAGCAGTTTGATATTATTGATGAATTCCAAAAAGAAATATTGAATTATGTTTGTAAACTGGTCTTTTCCTCTGGGCATATTAGAGTGTATTGGATTCAGAGGTTTTACTTTCACTTGATTAAATAATTATTAAGGCTTTGATTGGGCCACATCAGTAGGACATTGAGTCCCCATCCCCTTGGTTGGCGGGGACTCACAGAGAAACCACACCGCAGAGAAGGGAGTTTGGAGTTTTTGAGCTGGAGTCCTAGGAATTAAGCACACAGAGGAGCTTGGTCATGAGGAAAGAGAAAAAGACTGGAGAGTAACAAGGCATTTCAGCTGATAGTCTACAGCTGGCCTTATGGAGATAGCAGAGGAGCTGAGCCGGGAGAGAAGGAAGCCCCAGGAAGAGAGGAACCCAGGAAGCCTGAATCCTCACAGATGTCAGCAGCCATTTTGCTCCAACATGTGACAACAGATTTTGGTGAGGGAAGTAACTTATGCTTTATGGCCTGGTAACTGTAAGCTTCTACCCCAAATAAATACCCTTTAAAAGAACCAACAGATTTCTGGTCTTTTGCATCAGCACCCCTTGAGGTGACTAATATCTATGGATTGCTTTCTGCAAGTCTTGGCCTTGGTAGTAGAGAACGGGTAGACATCTAGCAAGGGTTGTAATTTTGTGAACTAATTATTACATTAGAGAAAATGTTGGGTTCATACTGGGATGAGAGTAAACTTTGTCAGGGAACAGAATCTGCACTGCTACATAGATACAAGTACCACTCAGACATTGCCATTTGTTTTTGCCATTTCCATTGTCCTAGTAACACTTCAGCTGCTTCCTCATGCATACAAATAACCAGATTATTCTTTGAGCATAGAAGCATGCAAAAGGTCAAATCAAATGCCCTCCCAACAGTCCTTTTCATCTACAGCATGGGAAGAATTATAATTTTGTGCTTTTTATAGTTCCTATTTTAGAACATATTAAAGTATTTATTTAAAATGAATATGACAAATCATGATAAATTAAAAGAGGGCTATTCTCTCTCCTTCCTCTCAATTGATGTCACAAGTTGATTGTGATCTTCTAGGTCATGGCTCATCTCCAAACTTAAAACAAATGGTTTGAGTAGGAGATTGAGTTATTTAAAATTCATTTTTCTTTGTTTTAAATATAGATTCACTGGGAAATTTTGGCCAATTCATCTTCAAATTTAATAAAAAATATGATAACTAATGACTCCAATTCAAATCATTTGTAGAACATCCCAATCCTATAAAAATGGATTGTAGTAAGAATGATGACTTAGCTATAATAGACTTTAAATCTTTTTTCTGGAATGGTTTTATGCTTAAAGGAATATGAAAGATCAGACTTTCTGGGTTCTATTCTCATCTCTCTCTATCTCTGTCACTTTAATAGTGATTTTGCATGTAATGTTATAAGCACCCTGATGATGAGGGAATTAAACAACGAAAGTTGAAATGCATTCATATGAAGAAATCATATGCATTCGATGAAGAAACCATTTCAAGTCCATAAAAGGTTTAATTAAATACTAGAGGCATATAGAGAAATGAGTGGTAAATCATGCCCGAGCAAGGAAGTTTTGGAAACTTTCAATGGAAAAAAAAAGAAATTTGAGTTAGGACATGAATGATAATTCAGATTTTATCAATTTGGAGAGGTGGTATTTCAGGCAGAGGAAATCACATCAACAATGGTGCTGTTGAGGCAGAATAGAATACGGACCTAAGGAGGAAGGGGGCAAAACTCCTAATAAGAGAAGCTGAGACAAAGTCCTGTTTGCTAGCTTTAGCTTGCTGAGTCACACAGGCAAGTTAGGAAAGGGCAATTTACAGCACACAGCACACACCCAGTGGCTGCGTTTTCAGGAAGCAGCCAACAACATTATTACACGGTGGGGAAAAGAGAAGGGGCAGGGGGGCACCACCCCCACCCCCCACCCACTTTCCGGATACCTCACATTTCGTGGACAGTGACCAAAGACCAATCACCACCAGCCAACATGCCCTGTAGCGCTTTTGGACAGCAGCCAGAAGCCAATCACCACTGGGCAGAGAGAATCAAATCACCCAATAGAGTTCCCCTGCTTTGTCTCAAATATGCCAATCAGCACAGATCCTGGAGTCATGTACCCACAGAAAACAGGGGATGCCAGGGCAGAACTTCACATTTTTCTCCCTTGAAAATGCCTGCCTTCAGTTCTGAAAGATGCACTTTCTTTTTCTTGCTTTATCCCCCAATAAATTCCTGCTTGCCTGATTGATTTGTGGCTCATCCTTGAATTCTTTCTCGCAACGAAGCCAAGAACCTAGACACGGTGACATGAATGTTCCAGGAACAGTAACTAGAGAACTGGTGTGACTGGTAACGGGGAGCTTTAGATGACTTCTGAGCAGATGAGTGATCCTTTCAGATGGAAATAATGATAAAAATGAAATTCTGATGCAAGGGGATGAATACATTGGGGGTAGAGGAGACTGGAAGTAAGAACAAGTAGTAGAAGCCATTGTTTTGGTAAGAAATTATGGAGTATGGTGTAGACTGGCAGCAGTGAGAAAAGATGGAAGAGGAAAGAGACAATCTAAGAGGACATTAATCTTTCTAGCTTTACTGGCAGAGAACTTGTGATAGTTTTCACAGTTGGAATGAGAACAGGAGGGGAAAAGGCTTTAAGGGAGAGAGGATAAATATTTTTTTGTTTGGTGGAGGTTGACTTTGACATGACTGAAAATTTTGAGAACGTGACTAGATGACATTTGTTCCCACGGGCCTGGGTCTTGGTAGAGTTTTTGGAACTGGAGACAGATTTTTCGAGTTCTTAATGGAGCCGGTAGTTGAAGCACTGCTGGCAACTAGGCCCACCAATTGCTGAAAGGCGAGAGCCAGGAGAGCAGGGAGGAGGCAGAGGCCTTATTTATGGTTACATACTACAAGGCTCTGGGCCAGGCACTTTATTTATGTTACTAAAATAGAGTCAAGAATGGAACCCCAGAGAAAGCCAGCATTTTCGGGTTAAAATGCAGACAAAGGAGAAGCATATGGGAAAGGAGTCAGTCTCTCTATCTCAGAAAACAAAGGAGGAAAACAAATCAAATGAATGGGTGTTAAATGTTGCACAGGGGTTGATTAGGATGAAGACACTATCATTTAGAGTGGTTGTAAATACTTTCCATTTTGATGTAATAAAATGTATAAGCCAACTATAACCTTTGATGTCACTGTGTTCCTATAATCAGTCTGGAATCATGAGATAATCTTCAGTGCAACAGCCCATGCAGAATTGGAAAAGTACATTTAGTTGATTGCTGCATCCTGTGTCAACTGATTCCCTGCGCCTCTATGCAGATCAGCTGTTGGGGACTCATTGCTCACAGTAGCAGCTGGTGCCACTGATTCTGCCACAAGCACTAGCTGAGCAGGCATCAAATCATGCTGAGAAGGTGAAGGAAATGGAACTCATTTCTCATTCAGCAGAGTCACTGCCTTTTAGATCAATAGGGAATGACAGTGGACCCAAAAATCGATGAGGGCTTTCCTCTTGCTTTTTTCTCAGGTTCTTCATAGTTTGTGTTCAGTTAGAGAAGAGTGCTGATGGCCACGATATCACTAATTATTTCACATTTAATGACGTATTTGAGATTCTTTAAATGGCTGTTTTTTGGCGGCTGAAATGTCCTTTCCATCGGGATGTTGGGGTGGTGGGTGAAGGAACAGGTGCAGAATCTCCTGTTTCCTTTGAGAAGTGGAGTTGGAGGAGGGTGCGAGGGTTGCAGATCACATTACATTCCTTTCCCAAGACATAAACCAGAGACAAACGGAAACAGCGGCCAAGCAAATCAACTCCTGCAGGTTTATATGAGCACAGTCTCTTGTCATTGAGTCACTAAATTGAGTTTATTAACTTTCGTAAAAAACAAGCTTTTACTGTCCTCAGGAACCACAAGATTTTTCTCTGTCTCTGCTGATCTCATTCCATGCACTATGAAAGATTGTCCTCATCTCAACAACCATCTTCTGCCCACCTCAGGGGGCTATTATCGTCACGTGTTTCTTGGAAAAGTAAAAGGCCTGAGCCTTGTTAAACAAATCATGTACTACTTTCTTCCTAAGAGTATATATAAATAGATGCATGGCTCTGCTCTGAATCATCTTTGTCTCCTGATAAGGTGAACATAGATACGTAATTATCCCTTTTTTCCCCCCAGGCTCTACCAAGTTATTTGTTCGTGTTGCTCATTACACTATTTCAGTCAGAAAAATGTCTAGCCCAGGGGTCCTAATCCCCCAAAGTGACAATTCTCGTCTGGAAGATAAAGGAGTAAAATGATGATATAGGAAACCCTATCTTAAAACACAAGAAAAATATGACTGTCATTGCCCAGGTTCCCTAGAAAAGAGAGCTTGAAGCATGGATAAAAGTGATAATGCAGCAATTTGGAAGGTAGAAACCCTGGGTGGCATCAGTGAGGAAAAGGGAAGTGAGGCAATGGGAGAGGTGGAACAACAAGAATGTGTGGCCATACTGGCTACTATTTGCAGGTAGGTTGCACAGAGCATAGCAGATCCTTCGCAGGGATGTTGACTGGCACAGGGTCTTCCCCGGAGAATTGCAAGGGGACTTTGAGCAACTATGGGAGAGAGGAAGGAAGAGACAGATTTATTTGCCCAGATCTCGCTTGCTTTTTTATTTCTACTAGTCAAATATTTGGCTCTTTCTATAGCTCATGATGCCAGTGTTTTATCCATATATGAAATGGCAGAAGGAACCAGAAACTCTGGCCATGCAGTAGATTGGCCTGGATGTGCAAAGGCAGCCAAGGGGACAAAGTTGGTATTCTCAGGTCAAGTGATTGGCTCCAAGCAAGAGACTGAGAAGACCTTACAGAGTCCATCCAGCAGTTCCTGAGGTGGAAGATGGCCCAGTGTCAAGGGATATGCTTGCCCTGAAGGAATCTGAAGAGGTGCATAAGATTTGTATCAAGTAGAGATGAGTAAGAGAGATTAATCAGTAATTCTGTCCCATGTAGGTGAATGCAAAAATCATGATGGTGTTAATTTGACTTAAAAAAAAAAAAAAAAAAACCAGGCCATCTTCTCTTATAATCAAAATGATTGATTCACTCTCAAGGTTCTGTTATTTGCTAATCAATATTTCATGCAACATGATGCTTTGCAATAGTATTTCAATCCTTTTTCCTGTATTGACATTAATGTTACAAGCTCTGTGAAGAAGTTATGCACTGAACACAAACTTGTTGAAATATGATAGCAACATAAGGAGATCCAGCAGAGGTTCCATAACTCAGTTGCAAATTTTGCAGGAAAAAAATGTATATTATTAATGCTTTTGTATTTTTCCTTGTTCAAACTAATGAACAGCTTAATTTAGATTTCTCCATGGCTAAGTGAGAAACTGTCAGTCCTTCAGTGTTCCTTGACTTGAGATTCTATGATGTGTTCATGAAGACCAGATTTAAAGTTACTATTATGGCTGTTGCTTTTGGTAGAGAAATGTCCTTACAAATACAAAGTGGTGTCATTTTGAGAAAGACTTGTATTCTCAACTATTTTTGTATTAACCAACAGAGTTCAATTGTGGAAGAAGGAAATAGAGAAGAAGCACTGACACAATAAGATTTTTTTTTCATTTTACGGTTAAAGATATTGCAGCAAAGTTGAGATTTGTAAGAAACCCTGGTTTATAAAAAGTATGTGAGAGTGGATAACTGTATGATCTTCGGGAACAGAGAAAAACAGAAGGGATTTCCTGCTAATTTCTTCTAGAAAGAGCAGATGTAGTTCTCCTTCTTGCTCCTATGCATCCACCACAGGGAAACAGCAAAATACCACTGAAGATGCTGCAAATAAGCATTCCTTCTCCTATCCAATGGGCACAAATCAATGGTAAAATTATTTGAAGGTTGACTTGTCTAACAAAGATTGTTTGCCAGATATGGTTCTAAGTATTTATTTAATAATTTTAATCCTCACAACAACTCTAAGAGATAAGATTATTAATGTAATTTTCAGGAAACTGAAATACACAGAACTTATGTAAAATGCTCAGGGTCACTCAAGCAGCTAATGGCAAAGCTAGGATTTGAGCAGTTTGGGGCCAGCAACTGCCTCTTAACTGAAACTTTGTTTTTCCATTCCTAACACTTCAAATGATGTGTGTGTGTGTGTGTGTGTGTGTAGTATGAATAGAAGTATATATATGACATCTCATTTCCCTTATTTATACAATAGCAAATATGGGACCTCCTTTTAAAATAGTTCTCATTTTTCTGTGCTTTACCAGATAGTACATGTAAATCAGGAAGGGAATCTGAAGGCACCATGAAATTATCCTTTCCTAAAATCTCATAAGCTTTATGTCAATGTCAAGTTAAGGAACATACCTCCTTATGCTTCATAAATGTGCTCAAGTTTAGTGGAACGTGAGAAATGACAGATTGTTTATTAGGTCATTTAACCACTAACACATCTCTCAAATAGTGAGATATTACCACAGCTGCTAGGAAAGTTAATAAACTCATAACTAAGTTATTGAGAAGAGCTGTGATATATCTGTTACTGTCCCAAATGCAAGGTAAATAAGCAAGGAATTACCTCCTGACACTCATGGGGCTCCCCCCTGCCCCCAGAAAAAACATACACAAAAAACAAAACGCTCCTTCTATTGGACATTCAGAACCTTTCCCAAAGCATATCAACTTTTTACTTTAGTATGAGGACATCTTGGGCCAAACTGTTAATAATTAAAGTTATAAAGATATAAATTCATATTTCTTACTTTACTTGATTCAAGTTTAAATTCTTTTTACACCTTTTTTCCTAGATCCTCTTATTTCCACCCTCCAGTTGAGGGTTCTCTCTCTGACTCCCTCTTCCCCCTTGCTCCTTCCTCTTTCTTCTCTCTTTGCCTTTGTCTCAATTTGTGCAGATTTCCAGTTTATAATTCTTGGGATGCTTTGATGTGTGTACAACCGTACACAATGTCCTTACTCACTCCCACATTGCCAATTACCTGCATAGGAAATCCCTGCCCAAAATAAATTCACATTAGATTAATAATGCACAGGACTGTAGTTCAGTTGGGGTGTAGCAAAATCAAGCTGATTGTTTCACTTTTAGATTTTATCACAGAGGTAGCTTTTGATCCCACCAATACCAGGGGCCACAAATGTATTTTGGCTGTGGCATTTTCTTTCAGATCCATGATACCTTTCCCAGCTATTGCATTGTTAAAGTTCTATTTCAGAATAAGGAGCTCAACTACATTAGATGTTCACAGTAAAGGAATCAGTCCATTTCATCTAAGCTGTTAAATTTATGTATGTAGATTCATTCATTCAAAGTATTCCCTTACTATCCTTTTGATAGTTGAAGAGACTTCTATTGTGTTTACCCATATTTTTGTTCATCCTGTTCTTCCTTCCTGATGTTTTATCAGTTATTCTCTGTTTAGAGAATTTCCTTTAGCCATTCTTTTAGGGTAGGTCTGTTGGGAACAAACCCTCTTAGTTTTCCTTCAACAGAGAATATCTTGACTTCTCCCAATTATCCGTAGAAGATATTTTCACCTTATATAGGATTCTGAGTAGACTGTTTTCTTTCAACACTTGAAAAATATTGTGCTGTTTTCTTCTGGCCTTCATAGTTTCGATGAGACAGCTAATGCCATTTGAGTTGTTTTATCCCTTGCTGCTTCTCCTCCCCCAATTAATGGAGCAGTCTCAGAGGAAGTCAGCTAAAAGATATTTTTTAAATAAGTTCCAGAGTCTCACAGCATAACACCCCAAATGTTCAGGTTTCAATAAAAATCATTAATCTAACAAGTAACAGGAAGATCTCAAAATGAATAAAGAAAGGCAAACAATGGATATTACCACTGAGATAAAAAAGATGCTAGAATTATCTGACAAATTTTAAAACAGCCATCATAAAAAGGCTTCAATAAGCAATGATAAGCATGCTTGAAAACAGGAGTCTCAGGAAAGAAATAGAAAGTTTCAGAAAACAATAGAAGATACAGAGAAGAACTAAATAGAAATTTTAGAGCAGGAAAATACAATAATTGAAATAAAAAATGCATTGGATGAGCTCAACAGCAGAATGGAGTGTAGAGAGAAAAACTAGTGAACTGAAAGATAAAACAATATAAATTACATAATATGAACAACAGAGAGAATATAGACTGGGAAAAAAATAAAAACAGAACCTCAGGTACCTGTGGGATTCTAACAAAGCATCTCATAGTTGTGTCACTGGAGTCCCAGAAGGAGAGAAAGAGGGTGAGGCTGAAAAAGCACCTGAAGAGATGACTGTTAATGTCCCCAAAAGGACAAAAGACATATACCTACAGATTCAGGAAGCTGAACAAGCAAGCCTCAAACATGATAATACCTATATTAACAAACCTCATAAGCACACTTTTGAAAATTAAAGATAAGGAAAAACCTTGAAAGCCTTGGGGCCAGGTTTCTCATTACCTGCCAGTGGGGATGAAAGTCCCAGCTTCCTACTCAGCCTTCTATAAAACCACCGCAATGGAGGGCTTGAGATATTTGCTTACAGCCTGGCATTGCTTGAAGTTTAGGCTCCATATGTAGCATTTGGTGGCTGGGGAGGGAAGCACTTTTTAAAAATTTTTTATTAGAGAGGTTGTGAGTTTGCAAAACAATCATATATAAAATACAGGATTCCTGTATACCACCCTACCACAAACACCTTGTACTGGTGTGGAACATTTGTAACTATAAATGATAGCAATTTAAAAAGATAAAGTGTACTATTTTTTAACAGTATTTATTTTTGTTATAACTGATGAAAGATTATTAAAATAGTTCTTTTTTATCATCCATTATTTAAATTAGGTATATTTTTTCCCCATATACCACTCTTTTATTACCATCTTTTATGGGAAGCACATTTTTTTCTGTGGTGTTTGGCTGGAGTAGAGTAGTTTTTAGCTAAAAGTTCTCAGTCTTTCTAGGCTGCCTCTTCCTGTTCTTTTGGTTAGAAAAAGTGGGTTTTTGTTTGGGCTTTACTTATTTGTGGCTGTTGGCATTTCTGGGTTACCATCTTTGATAGCAACAAGTCTGGGATATATGAGGCCAAGAGGAAAACGTAGAGATTCCTCTACTGTGTTTTTCTTTGAATCCTGAGGTCCCTAGTCAGTCTGCATTTTTTCTCCATCTTTCAGATTCTTATGTTTGTTTTATATATAATGTCCAGGTTTTTTGTGGTTGTATCTACTGAGAGTACATCTACTCCATCTTCTTGAAAGTAGAAGTTCTAGGAGAAAGATTTTTACTTTTATTTTTTAAGGAATCACAATAAGCATAGTCTGAGATGGAGGAAAATGTGGCTGGATTGTCTTTTTATCAAGGGATGAAAGGATCAGGATTTAAAATGTCTAAGCAATAAACTATTTAAACCCTTAGGGAAAATGATGAAATTTCTCAAGATGAGACTAATAAATTTTACAAATATCTTTGCAATTCAGGAAAGACAAAAATATTTTTATGCAAAATATGGTAACAGTCTAACATTATGACAATGGATCAAAGGAAAAATCTGATTTTTTAAATTCTTAAGATAGAATTGTTAGGCTATCATAATGGTCTAAGATTAATTATACTGCTATTTAGGAAAATTTGTTACTGAAATTTGTTTTGAGCTTTTGTTTACAGTTTCTTAGGATAAGCCCCTAAATAATAAGTTCAGCTTTCAACCCCAAAGATGGTCCCAAATTACCACATCTTTGGTAGGTTGTCCATCTACTCTCTGCTTCTCTTCTTGAATGTGAGATGAAAAAGGGATCAAATATAAAAGGCACATTACCAAACATAAAAAAGGTGGTCAATAGGTGATCTGAACCGATAGTTTGCAGATAGAGAATAAAAATAATTGAAAACAAAAATTCTCTTTAAAATTAAACAAATATCTCATAATGTGTTCTATTCTCAAATATAGGAGGAGCAGGCTTGCAAAGCACCAGAATTTATTTCTCAGAAAATATTGTTTATTATTTTCCTTACATACACCCCTCTGGCATTTTCAAGCATATTTTTTCTTAATTGTTCTAATATGGATTAATTCAGACTTTGGTGAAAATACTAATTCCTAAGAATCAGATCTTCAAGGCATTTTTGATGGCAAGGCCATATGGTAAAAATCAGTGGACCAACAATAGGGGGCAGAATTCTATTTAATATGGTTTAGTAGATTCTCTCTCTCTCTCTCTCTCAATATACACACATACACACACACACACTATACAGTTGGAATGATGTTGAAACTATTAAAACCAACCTACGTCAACAGAAAGCATAACAAGTATATTAAATTAGCCTCAAGATATATATTCACTAAAATCTATTAGATACTTATTTGCTCTTGAGGTTATTAAACTTTAAAAAAAAACCTCATAATGATACAATAGTTTGAATTTTTCTTTCACCCTGAAGTCAAAATTCTCAATTGGATTCACAAAGTAATTAAACAAATTTCTGATAATCCTAACAGAATATTGCAAGAAAAATCCAGGAAAGGTCATGTATATAATTCAATTTATTTCCTTTAAAGAAGTTATAAAAGTCATATTCAAAGCCTATATGCAGTTCTCTAAATAGCACCTATTTATATATTGAAAATAAATCTAGGTCATATAGAGAATTTCCACTTTCTACTTTTGTGAAATAATTAGATTTTATGCTATGATTGTCCTTAGACGGCATATTTTTAATATCTGAAATTTTCAGAACAAACTGACTTCTACATATATCAGTTTTAACATTTAAAGAATGTTAAAAAAAGTATAAATATGTATTTAATTATATCGGAAACAAAGATAATAGATTAACATCTTATTCCTTTTCATATGCTGAAGATTTTGAAGCACTTCTCTTTTTACATGAAATTTTCATCCAAAAATGTTTTTCTTGAAATATATTAGAAAAAATCAATATTAAGATAGCCATATTTACCCATGGGAACCTCAGGCAAAATTGCTAAATAAATGAAATTTCTCATTCTTTACTACATCTCTCTTCTGTTCTGTTCTGCCTCTGTTCCCAATGGCCACTGACTTTGCAATCGTTGTCTGGCTAGACAACTGAGAGATGAGTTGCTCTAGATCACACCCGACTTAGATTTGATTTCCTCTTGAAGAGCATCTTCCAAAGAAATTCCTATTCTTTCAACACATTAAACCACCCTGATCCTCTTTCTTCTCCAACTTACGACCTTCAGGGTATCTTTTCATAGCTAGATATGAAAATAAATCTTACGGTGTTTCCATAGGAATGGCACTTCACAGTTACTGAAGGGCTTTCACGTGGATTATTTTGTTTCATTCTCACAATAACCTCACATGTCACATCAATTAAAATTCAGAAAAGTTAGGTGATTTGCCAACATCATCTTTCTAGCAGTAAATAGTGTAGTTAGGATTAGAATGTATTTACTTCTCTCTGCTAATCTAGAGTCTTTCACATGAGTTTTCAATATTGAATGTTTAATAGGCTTAAACCTACAAGAGGATGTTCCATTTTACAACAAACAACTTGAAACCAATGAATCTCTAACTGGTGAAATTAATTTTTTCACTGGTGGAATTCATTTGATGCGTTATCATTTTAAATTTATCTTTAACAATTAACTAATCTGAATAAACAATTACTGTATAACTGCTTTGTGCTAAATGCTGTGGTATATGTTGAGGATCCAAATAAGCATAAAATGAGAACTCTTCCCGTGAATTTAGAGTCTAATGATGGAGTTAGACATGTAAACAAATAATCACAATGAAACTGAAATCATAATGAAATTATAATGGAATTATGTGCAGAGTGCTTAAAGAGTACAGAGAACACGATTTAGTTCTTGGAGAGGTAGGGAACATGTTACAAAGAAGTGTGTTTGGGAAATAGAGAAGAGAGACTGGGCTTCCAAATGGAGAAATAGTGCTGAAAGAAGTTTTGGGGTTAGCAAGGTATGTGGGAAGGTAAAAGAATGTGGTTGTTCATGTGATAACAGATGCTTTAGGATGGTTCAATGTAGGGAGGAAGATGATGGTAAAGGAGAATATAAGAGCTGGTGTTGGTATTTGTATATGCTGTTCTAAAAACAGAAAATAATACTTTTAGGCACATATAAGGAAAAAATTAAGCATTTTAAAAAGGGGAAAGACATGGTCAAATTTATTTATGTGATTAATAAATTGACAATGGCCAAAAGGGGTTGCCGACTAAGCTGCTCCAAGTTAATTGGGAGGCCCATGAGGACTCTGCTTCCCCTGCCTGGGTCAACACTTAGGGCCCTTTTCTGGCAAAAGGCCCTGCCTCCCAGAGACCTTATTCATTTTCACTAGGGGTCACGAAAGATACCTACAAGCCCACCCAGTCTTCCTCTCCTCCACCATTGCTCATAGCATTGTCCTCTATCAGCCTCCATTCCACCAGGTCCATTCTCATATTAATGTGCATGTCAGTCACCTTGGGGAGCTCTGTACTCCACTTCCTGGAGGGATTTGCACATGCTCTGTTCTGTCCATATCTCCCACCTCTGCCCAACTCCTAAAACATATTCTGGTAACTTTCTGAAATTCATTGTCACCCAGCAATGTTTCCAATACCTTTAAACTTATAAAGGGAACCTTCTTGCTCACAGAAACCTGGATTTCCCCTGAGGATACGTTGTCCCCTGCATTCCTCCCAGGTGTAGCTATATTTTTTTCTTCCTCACTGTATGTATTACTGGTCATGGAAGTAGAGTAGATGGCCTTATTGTTTCTCTTTGCTGCTTCCATATATATTCCTCCTTCCTCCTTGCTATAGCACTCACTGCCACTTATTTTTACCATGATGTACAGACTCCAGACATTTCCTGTATTTCTTCAAGGCTTTGGCTTCTGACTCATTGTTATTTTCTTTGATACTACTCCTATGTTAATTCTTGATTTCACTGAATATGTGGATGAGCCTTCCTTACTCAGCCTTAGTAGTCTTTGAGGTCCTGTACCTCAATCATCTTTCTCTTCCTTGTACCTCAGCCACTCAATCCAATAACTTTAAAAATTGTCAAGGTCATTAGCTCCAAAGTCTCCATATTTCAATTGCATGCATCCTACTCCCTTAGTTCTCCTTTTTACCTTTCCAGTTCACTCTCTCTAATACCCTTATCATACTTCAATTCCATGGGACTGCTGCCATTCCTTTGATCTGGCCACATCTTTATGATGGTCACCTTGATGTGCTCACTTGACAAATTGCCCCATGTGAAATTTGTGTTGTTATTATAGTTATTCCTTTGCTTAAACTCTCAACTCCTTTGCTCATCTCTTGCATTTTTGTATTATCTTGGGAAAAATCATAACCGTGATTTAATTCAATTTTCCACCAACTCTGCTCCTGCACCTCTATAGCTGAAAGTTGCTGGAGAACATAAAACCATGCCTATTTGTCTCAATTTAAATTTATGACCATGGCATTTCAAGTGTCCTCTTAAGGGACATAATCATGTTGTATTTTTTTTTTTAGTCCTTTATATCTTCTCCTTCTTCCTAGAACTTTCAATACTTCCACATCCTTTCTCTCAGGAGACAAGCTTCCCTCCTACCTTACAGGAAAAAAATGAATCAATCAGAGAGGAATTTCCACAAATTCCTGCCACCATATCCACCTATGTACCATAATCTGCACTTAGATACTCTGTGTTTTTTTCATGTTACAGAGATGAAAAATCTTGCTCCTATCTAAATCCCATTTCTTATATGCAATTGAGGTTATCATTCCAGCAAATCTCTTTCTATCTTCTACATTATCATTTTTCCCTGTATACACTGCTATCTCAACTTAAAAACAAACAAAACCCTTCATTGACACCATTTCTTCCTCCAGTTACTGCTCCAATTATCTGTTCCCCATTATAGCAAAAAATTGTCTATATTCAATGTCTCTGATTACTCTTTTTGTTCCCAATCTGATCAGGCTTTGACTCCAGCAAACAACTGAACATGCTCTCACCAATGTCATCAATAATGTCACACTGTTAAATCAAATGGTCCATTCTAGGTCTTCAACCTACTGAACTATTTTCTTCCTACATTCCTAGTTTCTCCTTTTCATTCTCTTTGCTAGTTTTTTTTCATCTCTCAGATTAAAGAACATTGGTGATATAAATTAAGTTACTTTAATAGAAAAAATCATGGGCCTATAGTTCTAAGCTATGACATCATCTTCCTTTATGATTTGAAGGAAAAGGTAAATGCAAAATGAAAACAAAAATTAAACCCTTGTTTTTCTATGTCCTGGCCTCTTGTAATAAGAGAATGCCTAGAAAACTCAAGAGGCTGTATAAATCTGTAACCTTTATTTTGGTGGTTATGATTAAGAATTAGGCACTTTTCAAATTATCTGCATTAAAAGGGTATAATTTTTATAACCAATTTAGTGAGATAAAACAAAATGTATAAAAAAGAAAACCTTTGGGGAAACACAGTTATTTGTAATATTTCCTCCCTAATTTAAAATGTTCCTCTATTTGAAATTCTGGGAGTGAATAATTAAAGTGAAAAATGAATGTCTGAAACGAAGTGGCTTTTCAGGCAATGTTGAATTATATCATGGTTGCTAGCAAGCTAACAAAACTTACTAGCCCACATCTTCTGATAGTTAATCCAAAGATATGCTACCTGCCTCAGAGCCCTGATGGGTGACAAAGTGACTCTAATGGCATGATGACTGAACTCAGAATCAACACACTTAAGCTTTGTCAATAATGAGCCATGGAAAATAATCACTTTACCATTCTGTTCATTGATGGCCTCATATATAACACAGGAGAACCAGACCAGATGACCTCTAAATGCCTTCCAAGCCAAAGCAGAGTTTTGGGTTAAACCTTTCACTTTATGGTGGATAAAGGGTATAAATGCATCAGTGATCAAAATGCAGCAGAAAAGTAAATAATGAAATCAATTTAGTTTAAAAATTGATATGCAAATATCTGACTAAGGAATCTGCCGTCTCCTGTCTTTAGGCAATTGAGCAATTATGTAATATGGATATCTAGATATAATGACTTTCAGAATGTCTTTTGGCATTCTGTACAGTGAAAAATGTTCATTTATAATGTCTACCTAGTATTTCAGTGGAAACTTAATTTACAAGTTTATCCTGGACTGAAAATATCCTGCATAGTAGGGTATATTAGTCAGGGCTCTCTAGGGAAACAGAATCAACAGGAGATAGCTGTAAATAGTATGAAATTTTATAAGAGTCTCTCATGTGACAGTGGGGATGCACAAGTCCAGATTCTGCAGGCAGGCTGCAAACCAGGGGCTCCGATGAAGGTCCAATAAAGATCCTTGATGAGTTCCCAGGAGACGTTGGCGTCCAAAGACAAGCTGGAAAATTCTCTCTGAATGCTGAAATCACTTCCCCTTTTAAGATATTCAACTGATTGGATAAAATGTCACTCATTGCTGATGGCAATCTCCCTGGTTGATGGTAGCTATAATCAGCCATCTATGCAGTAAACTCACTGATGACTAAAGTCCATAAATGTCCTTGTATTACAATTAGCCCAGTGCTTACTTGACCAAACAACTGGGCATAATTACCTGGCCAAGTTGACACGTTAGTCTAACCATTACAGTCCACCGCTTGTCAACTTGGCAACCATACACATCCCCTTAAACCATACTTAATCTCTAAATAAAAACAATAACAGACACACATATATATATTTCCACCTAAGAATATTCAACTAGCCTGCATACAACCAGAAACTCATTAATTCCCTACAGAATAGGGTATAAGTCCTTGGGTAATATTCAATCTTAAACTTGAAATCCTTAAGTACCATGACATGAAATTAATACAACTTGTCATATGATAAAAGAAAAGGTTAGGGAAGAAAACAAAGGTATTTGTTTTAGGTACATATACAATCATACTCAAAACAAAACAAGGAAGAAAGATTCATGACCATTATAGTTCTCATTTCTGTAACTGGTCATGTGGTCAAAGTTCATATTTATCACTACCTTCTTCCACTGCCCATTCCATGTTCCCATTACCCTCAGCAATCTCCTTAGCTGGCCATTGTTCTTTGCTTGGTAGGGTGACACAAACTTTCATTCCTGAAGATTCTGGGCCATTGTTAGTCTTGTTTGGATTGGGTTGTTGCAGTATTCCATTGACTTTAATCACAGGGCATGATAGTACTAAGGGATGCCCTAGAGGATCTCCTGTATTCCAGGCAAACTCTTCTTTACCCTCATTATGTAGATGCAGTCCTATTTCCCCTTGAGAGTCAGGATCAGTCACCTCAGCGAGTACAGTAATTCCATTCTTTGCCTGTTGATCAGAGGTAAGAGGAGCCCAAAGTGGCCAAATGGCAGTCTTAACTCCCAGTTCATTGTTGTGTTCCCTGGTGGAAGCAATCCTCCTTTTGGATCTAAGACTTGTAGACAAGCAGAGCTTAAGGTTACACAGACAGAAAAAACAATTTTCCTAATGGATTACTAGGGGTAATAGTGAATGGTGCCTCTCCCACTGTCACTCCTTGACTCTTGGACTTGTGAATCCTGGCTATAGGAGAAATGGCATCATAGAGTAGATGCTGATTTAGAGTATACACAGCCTCCTGGAGAATATTGCCACAACCCTGCAAGGTATTGCCACCTAGTTGGCACCATAATTGAGTCTTCAAAACGTCATTCCACCATTCTTTCAATCCAGCTGCTTCAGGATGATGGGGAACACAGTAAGTCCAGTGAATTCCATGTGCATGTTCCCATTCCTGCACATCATTTGCTGTAAAATGGGTTCCTTGATCAGAAGCAATGCTATGTGGAATGCCAAGGCAATGGATAAAACATTCGGCAAGTTCACGAATGGTAGTTTTGGAATAAGCATTGCATGCAGGGAAGGCAAACCCATATCCAGGGTATGTGTCTATTCCAGTTAAAACAAATCACTACCCCTTCCATGATGGAAGCAGTCCAATGTAATCAACCTGCCACCAGGTAGCAGGCTGATCATCTTGGGGAATGGTGCCATAACTGGGGCTGAGTATGGGTCTCGGTTGCTGGCAGATTGGGCGCTCAGCATGGCTGTAGCCAAGTCAGCTTTGGTAAGATGAAGTCCATGTTGCTGAGCATAACCTCCATCCCTACCTCCACGGCCACTTTGTTCATGAGCCCATTGGGCAATGACAGGAGTGGCTGGGGAAAGAGGCTGAGCATTAGCCACAGAGCGGGTCATCTTATCCACTTGATTATTAAAATCTTCCTCTGCTGAAGTCACCCTCTGGTAAGCATTCATGTGGACACAAATATTTTCATGTTTTTTGCCCACTCAGAAAGGTCTTTTCACATACCTCTTCCCCAGGCCTCTTTGTCACCAATTTTCCAATCATGTTCATTCCAAGTCCCTGACCATCCAGCCAAACCATTGGCAACACCCATGAATCAGTGTACAAATGCACCCCCGGCTATTTCTTCTTCCAAGCAAAATGAACAACCAGGTGCACTGTTTGATGTTCTGCCCACTGGGAGGTTTTGTCCTCACCACTGTCTGATGCCACTGTGAGAATGCACAAGTTCAAATTCCACAGGCAGTCTGCAAACTGGGGGCTCCAATGAAGGTTCTTGATGAGTTCCTAAAGGACATTGGCTGTCCAAAGACGAGCTGAAAAAATTGTCTCTGAATGCTGATATCACTTCCCATTTTAAGGCATTCAACTGATTGGATAAAATGTCACTCATTGCTGATGGCAATCTCCCTGGTTGATGGTAGCTGTAATCAGCCATCTATGCAGTAAACTCACTGATGACTAAAGTCCATAAATGTGCTTGTATTACAATTAGCCCAGTGCTTGCTTGACCAAACAACTGCGCACAATTACCTGGCTGGGCTGACACATTAGCCTAACCATCACACAGGGCAAGTTCATCTTTCTAGCTCCCCTGACTGGCATACTGCTAGATTCATAATAAGTACTCAAATTTTTCATGATAATGAGATAGTACAAGGTATAGTTGGGCTATTCATAAAATGATAAATTGTTATTACTGAAGAGGACCTCATCCATCATGCATCTATTTATTTATGTCATCTAATAATTCTCAACCTTGGCTGCTCAACAGCCAAAGCTATAGAGCTTTAAAAACATACCAATGCCTAGGGACTATCTCCAGAGCTTCTGAGTTTATTGATTTGGAGTCAGGCCCAACATAGTACTTCATAAAAGCCTCCCAGATGAGTCAGCTAGGGTGAAAGGAAAACAAACAAACAGCAACACAAAAATAAAAAAACAGATCCTACTCATTTCCGTCATTTTGCAAGGAATCAATAACAGAGAGGTGAGGCAATCTGCCAAAGGTCACTCACCATCTTCATGCCAGAGCATCAGTGGAACCTGATCTCCTGACTAATGGAGTACATTCTTTTCTCCACAACAAATCATTTCAAGAGGAATAGATTTTGCACTTAAAAGATTATTGAGTTACAGAGATAAGATATGGAATACAAAAAGTTTGATTAGAACATTTATTTTGTAGGAAAATAACCTGGCATTACTTTTAAGCATTTGAATGATTTATACCTTACACTAATTCCATTGTGCATTAGTTTTCTTTTTAATTGCCCACAGACACCCACGTTTTTTCCTTATAAAATTTACAAACACCAAGCAACAAATCATCCTCACGTCCTCCCAATATCCCCTGATAACCTCTAATCTACTTTCTGTCTCTAGCAATCTGCTAGTTTGATACATTTCATATAAGTTAATCAATATAGGTTTTATCCCTATATGCCTTGCTTATTTCATTCATGTTGCAGCATGCCTCAGAACTTTATTCCTTCTTACAGCCAAATACTATCCCATTGTGTTGTGTACCACATTTTGTTTATCCATTCATTGTTGATGGACACTTGTGTTGTTTCCACCTTTGGCTTTTGTGAATAATCTTGCTACAAACACTGTTGGACAAATATTGCTTGACTCCCTCTTTTCAATTTATTTCTATGTATCTTGGAGTGGAATTACTGGGTCACAAGGTAATTTTCTATTTAACTTTTTGAGGAACTGCTGTATTGTTCTATCACAGTGGCTGTACCATTTTACATTTGGTGGGTTAGCTTTTACCTAAAGAAAAATATCCTGGTGGTACTTAGCATAGTAGATGATATAGACAGGAAATTTTGAGTTCAATCCCTACTTGGGTATTATCCGCTGTTTGTACCTGAGCAAGTCACTCAAATATTTCAAGGTTCAATTTCCTCATCTGCAAACTGGAAACTATACTATTTCCCCACACAGAGTTGTTGTAAGGATTAAATGAGATCATATATTTCAGAGAAGCCTTAATATAATCCCTAATAAAGAGAATTCACTCCCTATATGGTAGCTTTGTATTTTTATTCCTTTCCTTGAATCAGAAAATAGAAAAGCTATTTGAAGAAATTTTTTTCAAAACCTAAAGTTGTTGATGTCATATATATTTTTTGAAGTGTTAAGCCTTTTTCTGTTATTTTCCTGCTTTCTTTCTCTTGGTGATTTTCCCTTCATGCAAAAAAAAAAAAATCTGTTTATTTGTGGTAGAAGCAGTAGCATGTTCAGAAATAAGTCAGGGTTAATGTCAAGTCAAAATTAAAGTATTTTCTCTTTCTCTTTTTTACACTCAAGGATTCAACCTGTAAAGCTTTCAGCAAGCTTACCCCAGATCTAAGAAATCTTCACAGGCTCCCAGCATAGTTGCTTCTTTACTCACCATCACTCAATTGTTCCTTCTGTCTCACTGAAGTCTCACCAGGAAGCAGACACTGGCATCAAGTAGGCATGTCTGAAGTAGAGCCTGTTATGTAAGAGCTTATTTGGCATCCTCCACCACCAAATAATCCTATCACTTTCACACTTTTATAGTGCCTATTGAGTGTAACCAGTAGCTACAGCAAAGAACTGTCCTGTGGAGAAAAAACTTTGGGGACCAGAGGAACTGGATAGCAAAGTGAGAGGTGAGGGCACTTCTT
Source organism: Cabassous unicinctus (assembly GCA_029593785.1). Lineage (NCBI taxonomy): Eukaryota > Metazoa > Chordata > Mammalia > Cingulata > Chlamyphoridae > Cabassous > Cabassous unicinctus. Next base: position 31,695 of record JAQZBX010004390.1, on the reverse strand, counting down.
GCTTGCCTTAAAGTAGAATATTATACCAAAAAGTCCTTGCCTTCCTCTAGCCTCCTGTTTTTAAACAATGGAAACATTTGAAAGAATGTAGGAGGAGAGGAAGAGATTAATCTTTTTCCAGCTGAAGTTTTTTTAAAAAAGAAGAAAAATACAAAAAGTGAGAAATTACATTAAAATGTATTATATTAATTTCCAATCAACTCAGAGGGAAAATATACTTCCTGAAATCTAACAGTTATAATAAACCTTAGAGGTCATCTAATTTAACTTCCTATGCCATGTAGGAATCATTTAGGAAGAGCTCTGTGAGATGTTCAACCAACTTCTGCTTAAATTTTTCCAGTGAAAAGAACTTACTATACCACGGTAGAAACTTTCATTATTTATATTATCTGAAGTCTACTTAATTGTATTGTCCATTCTCTGGGCCTACTTTTCCCCAGAGTAAAAAAATATATCAATTTCTTTTTCCTACAGTCTTTTTTAATATTTGAACATACCTCACAGATCTTCCCTGTGTAATATCTTTTGCCTTACAATTTCCACAGAGAATTTTCATTTCATCAGGGTTTCAGAGTGCTTCCTCTCCATCCAGAATGCCCTTTCTCATATTGCCAGTATTATATAGCCTAGATTCTCGTTTGAACCCACTAATCCTTTCAAACTGGCCCACATTTCTAAGACTGCAACTTTAGATACTGCTTTAGTACTCACACGACATAGCTTATTTTATACTTGTGGTCAGCTAAACCTCTAGGACAATTTTTTTTTTCACCTGAATTTTCACAATCAAGATTTCATCCATTCTGTATTAAAACTGATTTTTGGTGGCTATAACGAGGACATATTTAATTCTATGCAATTGGGCCTATTATTCTAGTGATTTGAGATTGCTTTGGAGCTTCATTTTGTCCAATGGGTTCCTGCATTTTCCTTAGACCACTTACTAATACTGAAAAGATAGATAAAACAAAGCTGCTGCTCTCTAAAAGAGCCTAGTACACCTTTTCCTCCTCTTATGACCCTCATGTGAGGAAAAGTTCAGAAAAGGTTTGGGTGGTAAGAAGCAAGCCCATGGACAGCAAGGTGCATGCTGATCTGTGTGTCCAAAAATTGATGATTAACCCCTGGCTTGTCCTATAAAATCATCATTTTTTCTTGAAGGTTCAGCATTGTGCATTTCTTCAGAGAAATAAGTAGAAAATACAAGATGACACATTCTGTGCTTGTTTTAATTAATCATTTCAGGGTATTATAGATATTGTAACATGCTGCTTGCTTTGTTAACTTTTAGTAGAGTAGCACAGGATCTCTTTGAGATGACCTGTTTTCATTAAAATCACTAAGCAAGAAAATCGAACTATTTCTATCCTGCACTGATGTAGCCTTGAGCAAAAGGACATGTGTTACACTGCCCTGGCTTACTGGCTATTTTCAGCACCACAGAGGATACAAAGGGTAAATGAAAAGCCAGCAGATGCTGAAAGCTCATCAAGGAGAAACTGCACCTCTCTATAACTTTAGTATTTATCATTTTTCTAGTAATGACGTTCAAACAACTTGTTTGCCTCCCACATTCAATACTCACTAAGATCTGATGTATCTTCTGCCCCATTTTTTCATGTTTCTGTTCCCTTACCTTCACTCCTATTAAAGTACTATCAATCTCCTTATCTTCATTAGCTCACCCCTTTACAACAGTCTTTTGCATTGCCAACAAAGTTATAATCCCCAAAGTGTTGAAAGATTTCATTCTAAACACAAAGCCTTGTCTAGTTCATAGATGAAGTAACGGGTCAGAATCTTACAAAATCCCCACAGTACTACTTTAACTCAAGAAAAATTTACTACTTGCTTTAATAACTATTACACACTGTGCTAGCACAAAGTATTACAACAGTGAGCAAAAATAGCCATGGTGCCCTCCTATGGCACTTACAGTTTAATGTAGGAGGCAGACATTAGTTAAATAATTGCAAAATTGAAATTCAGAAAGTGATATGAAGGAATGACACAGAGTGCTATGTGAATGTTTAATAGGGAAATTATGAAAAGAAAAATAGGGAAATTATACCTGGTCAAGAAGGTTTCCCTGAGGGAGTGATGCTTGATCTGAAATCTCAAAGATGAGTATGAGTAATTGTTTTAGTTTCCAAGGCTGCTCAAAGCAAATACATGAAATGCTTGGCTTAAACAATGGGAATTTATTCACTCATGGCTTTGAGGCTGGGAAAATGTCCAAATCAAGGCATCACCAAGGTGATGTTTTCTTCCTGAAGACCAGCTGCCAGCAGTCATTGGCTCCTCTGTCATATGCAAGGTACATGGTGGCATCCGCTGCTCTCTCCTTTCTCTTCCGGGTTTCGTTGATTTCACCTTCTTGCTTCCACAGCTTGTTTTCTCTCTGTCTGAATTTCATTGTCTTATAAAGGCCTCCATTAATAGGATTAAGACCCATCCTGATTGAGGTGGGACACACCTTAACAGAATTAACTTTCAAAATGCCCTACTTACATTGGGTTTATATCCACAGAAATAGATTAAATTTAAGAACACGCTTTTCTGAGGGTATGTACAGCTTCAAACCACCACAGTTACCGAGGGCAGAGCAGAAGGAAGGAATTGACTGGAATGAGGAGCAGTATAGGCAAAGACCCTGTGGCAGAAGGGGTACATTTTGCGTTAGAGACAGTGAAGGAAGGTCAATATGGCAAGAATGGAGAAAGCAAAGGGAGTGTCATAAATGAGGCGGGAGCATTAGGTTAGGGTCCAGATTTTCAAGGCCTAAGGTATTTGTCATTTAACATGAAAAATGTTGAGAAGAAATTATATGGTCTTAAGCAGAGATTGGACACTGTTGAATTTGTGTTTTAAATGTAATACTGTGTCTTTTGTGTTAAGAATAGATTAAAGAAGGTTTAGAGGGATATTGAGTAAATTGTTTAGAAGCAAGCAAAAATTGCAGCCACTTGGAGATTTTGGCAGCCTGAAACTGGATAGTGGTTATGAAGATGAAAAAGAAAGCATTTGAGAGGAATGTATCATCAAGTAAAAATGGCAGAGCTGGTAATGGGTTAGATATGTGGGGTGATGGGAAAATTATGAGGGTAAGTTGTAAGTCCAGCAATGTATAAACTGGGACACTTTTCAAAGTGAAAGGAAGTACTGAAAATAATCATTATGAGAAGATGAAATATTATTCATCATCAAATTGGTTTTATAATATTATATATTAAGACAATTAAAAAGTATATTAAGAAATAAATTCCTTTAAAAATAAAGTAATATATTTGTACATATTCATTATTATTGATGAGCTGAATATTGAAAATACTATAAGCAGAACAATTATTTGGGGAATGTGAGACATTAACCACAGTTTATACATGTAGGTGTGGCTGTGCTCCTTTATTTTAAGTAAATTGTTTACATGAAGCTGTAAGAATAGTTTCTGAGTGAAAAACAAAGCTAAACAAACATAAAAAACAAAGTAGACTCTGGAGAATGTCCCATAGAGGAACACTGGTGATGAGTATATCCTGGGCCAGTATACTATTCTCTACATTTTATTTATGATTGGAATTTCTCATAATTAAAAGCAAAAAATAAAAGCATAGCATAAACAAAATAAACACATGCCTGAGGTATTAGAATTCAATATAAGAAAGTTTTGATGATGGAAAGTAAGAATCTAATTTTTGATGGGGTGCCATCATGCCTGATCTAGTGTAGTGAGGTCAGCTGGCATGACTGTTGATTCAGTGGTTTGGGGGCAGCAAGTTAAGAGGGACTACAGAGTGAAGCTAAAGAGCACCAAAAGTCTCAAGGTACTGGAACAAATGGGCATGGGCAATACTGACCTGAGCGATTATTTGAATGTGGTTATTAACATTCTTTTACACAGAATTCAGTGTTAGATTCCTCTTTATAACATCCTAATCAGTGCTAATACAAACTTTGCTTGAACCCCTATAGGATTGGGAAGTTTATGAAAATTTAAGAAATTTGAAACAACCATTTCCATTTTTGTCCAGTTCTTTTAAAAATAGCTTCCTCTGTTTGAGCTGCCATCTGTCTTCCTATAATTTATACTCATTGCTTTTAGTTTTATCATTTGTGACCACACCAAACACATTTGATTCTTTGCTATGACTATTCTTTCTATGTCTTTTGTTCTCTCAATCTTCATCAAATGTTTTCCATTTGATAAAGTCCCAACAATATCTTCATCACTCTTTGTAAGCTCTTTAACATCCTATTTTATACTTTATGCTATACTTTCAAATTCATGTGTTTTTGTTATGTATTATAACTACAGGAGACTCAAATCCCCAGTTTTCACAGCCACACCTGAAATCCTATTCCGCCATACTGACTCTAGAACAAATTGCCAAGGTAAAGTTTTCCACTGTATTTGCAACCAAACAGAAAACAAAGGCAGCCTTGCTTTATTCTTTATAACAAAAATGAATATTTTTACTAAAGCAATTTAATTCCAAATATTTAAAGTTTCTGTATCTCATTTAAAAATACAGGGGATATCATGTCTCTCTTTAAAATAATTGAAGGACATAGAGCAGTAGTCTCTGAAATAAAAAATTGAATATATCATGCCTTTAACTACTTACACAATGCAAAACGAAAAGCGTTAACTAAGAAAATTTTAGGCATGATTCATCTAGAACAATGCCTTATAAGTTAGCAAAATGCATAAATCCTACTCAGCATTTTTGAAAGATACTTCTCTCAGTCACAAATGGGAGATGAAAAAGAAAATAAATGAAAAATAATGTCAGAGAAAAAGAATATTTTGTATTCAGTTTGCAGAGGAAGAACAACCCTGAAAAGTGGAAATTATATCAGTTTTGTTAAAATATTTAGATATTTTGATTGAACGATTCTTTGGACACTGGTAAGGACATATATTGATGCCTTTTCCAAATAATTGCATTATTTACCAGATGTGAAATCAGAAAGACACTGAGGTATTGATGCAGACTTGCCATTGTTTTCCTCAAGAAGTGGCTGACTATTAGAAATAGCATAATCATATATAATTATGATTCCTTTTCATGCGTAACCAAATAACAAAACTGAGGACTGTATAGTTCCAAATTAATTAAACATTGTTTGTTCTGATGGCTATTTATTTTGCATTTTACAGACAGAATTGCAATAGGTAACAAATGTGGAAACTGGTACTTATAAATTAGTTGTTTATCAACAGGCTAAAGCATTTTTGGAGAGCAGTGAAAACTGGCTTTATTCTGATTGTTTTTGTAAAATAGCCGAGTAAAAAAAGCCAAAGAAACACAGTAGTGGCCAAAACGTTTTGTTTTGTTGTTGCTCCAGCTTTTTGTTAGTTTTTAAAATGCATTTCCTATTTTATTAAAGAATAACTTGTATATGATAAAATCCACCTCTTTTAATACTTTGATGAGTTTGACAAATGTAAACACTCATGTAACCACCAACCCAATTAACCTACCAACATTTCCATCATCCCTGTAGGGCCCAAAGTTTTGAGAGAGGATCACGATTTCATATGTGCTAAGTAATTAGTTGTTTAGAAAAGCAAAGTTTAAGTCTTTGCTTTTAGACTAAGTGCATGTGGCCAGTGTTGTGCATTGAAGTGATACTAATGATCTTGAATCCCAAAAACTTGTAAACATGCTTTGAGCACAAAATAGATTGTAAACAAATTGAGAAAAATGCAGAAATATTGTAAACATGTTGACATCAAATAAAATTGTGATGTAATTGTGGTTAGGCTAGGTAATGGTGTCTAGTTGTTTGGTCAAGCAAGCAATAGACTAATTGTAATACCAGAATATTCTGTGGACTTTAATCATCAGTGAGTTGATTGCATAGAAGGTTGATTACATGTACAATCAACAAAGGAGATGGCTGCCAGCAATGAGTGACATCTTATCCAGTCAGTTGAATGCTTTAAAAGGGGAAGTGATTTCAGCATTCAGGGAAAGAATTTCTAGATCTCTTTCAGACAGCAAACATCTCCTGGGAACTCATCAAGGACCTTCATCAGAGTCCCTGGTTTGCAGCCTGCCAGCAGAATCTGGACTCATGTGTCCCCACGGTCACATGAAAGAATTTTATAAAGTCTCATACTATTTACAGATATCTCCTGTCAATCTGTTTCCCTAGAGAACCTTGACTAATAAAAGAATGTGAAAAACACCTTTTGTAATATGTGATAACCAGACAATAGTGCAAAGAAATGATATGGACTGGCTTAGTGTCAGTTCAGCCTGGTACTTCTTATTAAAAAAAAAAAAAAAAAAACGTGAAAAATCTACCCGAGTGAGAGTCAGGTCAAGGCAGATTGACCTCCGTTCTGACGCCAGGCTGCAATGCCTGTGCTGTGACACCAAGAAACGTGCTGCCCATGTCACGGACACCGTGCAGTCGGACCCGTGCCTCTCACTGGCCTATGGCTTTAGATCCTCAACTGACATGACATTAGACCTGCCTCCCAAGACCTGCCTTCCAAGTTCCCTGGCTAAAAGATAATCTCCTATAATCCAGCAGCTCTCCGGCTGAAAGATTTTAAGGACTTTAACATCCTCCACCTTTAAATCTATTGTGTGCCCTGACCTGGTTATTGTGCATTAGACATATTGGAAGTTATAATTATATGAGCAAATAAATTGCATTGAACATTTAAACTCAAGTCAAATAGAAACTTCTTTACTTTCGATTTCAATTCATTTTCATTGTGTTACAACAGCATTGACGTGACAACCAATATTAATGTTCTGTTGCTATAAAATAAGATTCAGTCTCTACTAAACCAAATGTTAAAAATTAAAGCAAATTACAACCACAGTGGTTTATTTCACAAATCTAGGTTGTTCAGCTTTCAGTGACAATATCGTAATTAGACACTTCAATGTCATGTCAAGTAAATTCCTTTTTACATTTTTCCTCCTGTCTCTGTTCCTGATCTCCTGTGAGTAAATGTGTGACAGTTTGAGATTATTTTAGGAATCCTCAAAAGAGAAAGATTATGTTTATAAATTAATCTATTCCTCTGGATGAGATACCCTTTGATTATATTGGATTCAGTTGAGGGGCCCTTGATTGGATCATTTGTTAAGATTGCTTTTAGGGCTTTCTTTGGTTTGACCATATCAGTAGGGTGTGACCTAGCTTGAGTACCCACCCACCCACTTGGTGCGTCTCATATAAAGGAAACCCACTTGAGAAAGACACGCGGAAAGAGAGAGAGCTCAGTCATTTTTTATTCTGGGGCCCCAGGGAGAGATGAGCCATTCGCCTGATAGTTTGCAGCTGATCTTGGGAAGAGACCAGAACAACTGAGACTGATATAAAATGCTCAGAAAGAAAGGAGCCCTATGCCAGAAGAGAGAGGAAGTCCTGAGAGACAAGCCCTATGCCAGCCTGCAGCTGAGAGAGAAAGCCCAGAGGAGAAGGTTGAACCCTTGCAGATCAGCAACCATCTTGCTGCATCATGTGGCAACTGACTTTGGTGAGCAAACTTGAGTTGGACTCTTTTAGAATCTTGTAACTGTAAGCTTTTACCCCAAATAAATACCCTTTACAAAAGCCAACAGATTTCTGGTACTTTGCATTGGCCCTCCTTTGACAGACTAATACAAAATGTTTGGACAAGAATCCAAGAACCTATTAAGAAAAAGAAATAATTTTCAGACAATGGGAAGTTACAATCCAGATTTGGAAAATTAAATCTATAATTCTAATGCATCACAGTTCTGTCAAAGTTCTTTGATTCATATTATTAAGCTCCTCCTGAGGCATCTATATTTGAATCTTTCCGTTGTAGGTGAAGGTTCCCCCCAAAATAATGGGCACATACTTATTTGCATTATAATAAGGGCCTTCTCACAACTTAAGAAGAGTCTTCCCAAATGGGAAATTTTAGTTTCCTTCTGGAAGGCAGAAACTCCTTGAAATTCCCCAAATGGTAGTACTCTTCCAGCTTAATAAAAACTTTACTATCCTTTTTATACCTGGTGCTCTGCTACAACTGGATAATGGTAACTGACCAGCATCTGTCCTCTGCCCACATTCCTCCAGGTAATTCGGTTTGATGATTGCCTCCAGCTGCTAAGACTAAATTTGGAACCTATTCTGTATCTAGGAGCACTGCTAGTAATTCCCATTAGCGTTTTCAGGCTGCTAAGCATTTTCAGGCTGCTAAGAAAATAGAGAGGCAACTCTAAATAATGAAGGATTTATATCTCCCCTGATATATAGAAAGAATTATATTCTCTGGATGTGGCTATATATCTCCTGTCCAGGTTAATTATTGTTTGTGTGTATTCACCAAGAGAAATATATTTCAGCCAGCTACATTTTTTTCTAGTTCCTGAGCTAAGTTTTAGAAAATATTTAGAGGAAAATAAGCTATATTCTTTGGAATTCAAAACCAAGTAATAGCTTAGCAAGATATATGCCCTATTTATCACAGAATCCTAAGGAGAAAAGTCTTAAAATGTTTATTTCAATTGCAGGAGATATATTCTATGAGTGGACATGGATCTTGGTGACACAGAACAAATGAAAGAGATTATTTTAATTTCAAGCAAAAGTTTATTGAAAATATGAAGTTGATAATAATCCTCAAAGTCAAGTAACCATGAAATAGGCTATTTCATATAGGATATAACTGAACAAATCAAGGCGCTCAGTTTCATTTGCTGGAACATCTTAAGGCTTAAATGATGCTACTAAGTGTAATGAGAGGGGCAATTTTTTCCATCCAATGACTACCATCAGAGATCAGAATTCAAACAGGTAACAGAACCACTTAACAAGGCAGCATGAGAAGGGTGGGATGGAGGGAAGCATTCGGGCAGAGGGAACAAAAATGCAAAGTTCATGGGGGAGTAAAGAATTAGGTATATTTGATTCATCAAATTGGAAGGCTATAGTGGTTAAGTGACATGAGTGGTGGGAAATAATATCAAAAAGTCTGGCAGAGGGGAGGGCAGATATTTTAGAGACACATGTGACCACACAGGTATAGTCATGATTAGATAGGCAGTGTCAGGGTCCCATCAGGTGAGCAGTATTATTTGGGGCAGGTCATTCCCTAGAGCAGGGGTTCCTACCTTTTTTGTTCCATGGACCCCTTTGCCAGTCAGATGAAAACCACCGACCCTTTCTAAAATCCACACTATACTGTGCATTATTTAATAAATATATCACACCTGCACCAACATGTCCTCACAAGAATAATGTCTTTTTTGAATTTCAGTTCAAGCTCACAGACCCCTTGTTAAGAACCCCTGCTCGAGAGTTAGGTAACTCACTGATGGCCACCTGGGAGGTCTGCTTAGGGGAATCAGTGCTCCAGTCCCTCACCAAGTGAGTGACCCCATCACAGGCCCCAGAGCTCCAGAAGGGAAATATGCCAGAACAAGAGGGGGCAGACTCAAAGAGTGACCAGGTCTAGAGGACTGGAGATAATTAACAATAGGGAGAAGAGGGAGAGAACCAAAGGCAGAAAAACTGGGATAGAAACTGTCAACTATGTTCTTGGTATTAAGCATTACTCATTTTAACTAGCTTACTGTTCTTTCCATACTCCTCCACTTCGTTTACTACAAGCACAAAAAAGGAGCTAGGGTACTATCAGGAAGCAGAGAACCTTTAAATTAGGATAACAAAATAATCTGAGATGAAGACACTATTTACACAGGTGTGAATAAGGCATAGAGAAACCTTAATGGTAAGGGCCGTGCACCAACTCTAGGACAGAAGGGATAATCAAAGGGAAGGAGGGCTGTGTAAACTGAAGCTAGCATAAGAGGAGCAGTGGCCTCTATTCAAGATATGTTGCCAACTCAAGTTGACCATTAGGGAGCTAAGGAATTAAACACCCTGATTTCTCTCTTCTCCCCTCTCTCCAGTCTCCTACAGAAGCTTGCCATTGGCTGAGCCCAACCGAGAGTCAGAAGGCAATAGAGCCTGTTGATGATGTCTTTGGAAATCAGCATTATGGGGCAGGAAAAGGTGAATGGATCTGGGGGAGCCAAATGTGAGATAATTCATACCTAATTATACTTTCTGTCATTTAGAACAATTCTCGGAGTTAAGGTTATATTAAAAGGACTGTCATGCTTCTCCAATAGATTGAAAACACTGGAGATAGAAGCCTCAGTTTTTTATAATTTGATCTTGGAAGTGACATATCACCACTTCTGTCATAAGCTATTGGTCACATAGATATGGCAGGGGAATACACCAGGTTGTGGATCCCAGGAGGCAGGGATTTTGGGGGATGATTTTGGGGGATGTTTGCCACAAATATTTATTCATAAACTTGTTAAACATTCAAGTTTCCCTCCTGTGGACTTGTCTATACATATCTCTTCCCCATTTTTTAATTTAATTTTTTTATTTTTTGTTATTTTCCCATTTATTTTATTAGAGAAGTTGTGGGTTTACAGAACAATCATGCATAAAATATAGAATTCCCATATGCCACCTTATTATTAACACCTTGCATTCATGTGTACATTTAAATCCTTGATTATCCCAATATCTGAGTATTCCATGTTTATATTTCTATTGTCTATTTTTTCTTGATTTTTAATTATACTTTTTAATGTATTTCTGGTCATTTCCTTTTTGAATGCTGGGCATTATTTATGACATATTGTTAGGGTAATTTGAGACCTTGCATAATGTTATAGTTCTCCAGAAAGTGTTTACTTGGGCTTCTGGCAGTCAGTTGGGTTAGGGGTACATTACTTGAACTCAGTCAGGGTATGAACTGCCTTGAGGGTTGGCTGAAGTCTCTGTGGGAACTTGTCTATTCTGGTTTCTAGAATGTAGCTGTTTGGAGAGCTCAGCTGAAATTCTGGGGAGTTTACCAGAGTTCTTTCACGCCAGGAACTATAATTTTTGTCTGCTGGAACATTTATTCTGCATCTCATCTTCTCAGCTGCTGATCTAGAATTGTCAAATATATTCAGGACAAAAGCAGAGCCAAGGACAGAGCTCACTTCTGTTGGCCTCACCTGTATGTTTTTATTTTCTTTATTAGAGAAGTTGTGGGTTTATAGAACAATCATGCATAAAATACAGGATTCCCATATACCACCCTATTATTACTAATACCTTGCATTGGTGGGGAACATTTGTTACAATTGATGATAGTGTATTTTTATAATTGTCCTATTAGCTCTAGTCCGTGGTTTAACTTAGGGTTCACTGTGTAGTATAGTATAGTTCCATGGATTTAAAAAAATTTTTTTTTCTATTGCCATATATGTAATCTATTTCCCCTTTTAATCACATTCAGATATATATTTCAGTGCTGTTAATTACATTCACAATGTTGTGCTATCATCACCACCATCCATTACCAAAACATTTCTTTCATTCCAAATAGGACCCCATACATTTTAAGCCTTAACTTCCCATTCCCTCTCCCCACCCTGTCCCCTGGTAACCTTGTATGGGTTGTTGTCCCTCAAGTGTTTGCTGCTTTATAGTTGCTTCAATGCTTTGAAACAAATTTTTGTTGCTGTTGTTCAGATTTTCTTGTTTTATTAGCAGTAAGACTGCTGTAATCAATGGCCCCTATTGTCAAGTACAGTAAAAAAAAAAACAAAAAAAACCCTTTTGCATTTTATGAAGGATTGATGGGGATTCTCTGTATGATCTGTGTATTAGTACCTTATCAATATTAGACATTGTTAAATATATTCTCCCAGTCTGATATCAATATGTTTACTTAGGTTTATGTATATACATGAAGCAAAATACTAGTTAGATATTCTTTAGTCTATCAGTTTTTTACCTTATAGTGTTTGACTAATTTTTTTATTAGAAAAGTTGTCAGTTTACAGTAAAATCATGCAGAAAATACAGAGTTCCTATGTAACACCCTATTATTAACATCTTGCATTAGTTGGTACACTTGTTGCAATTTATCATGTGTGATTTTTTTGGTCTTGTTTTAATAGTTCTTCCATAAGCCAAAATCAGACATTTTCTTATACTATATTTTATAAACTTGATGTTTTAACTTTAATATTTATGTCTATAAACAATGAGGGATATTTTTTCATTTTTCCTTATTTTGGTGAATAAGTTCTATCAACCCAACTGTAAAACAATTTCCTGTTTTTTTGTGGGGCCATCTCTATTACACTTCATGATTTCTGATTTTTTATTATTTTCCAGTAATCTATTAGCATCTCCACGTACAAATTACAAATGTTTTTTTTTTGTTTTAAAATTATGGCTTCAAATGGTGTAGTCCCCTTTTTGTTTTTCCTTTCCAAAATTATCTTAAGTATTCCTGAAATTTTATTATTCCAAATATAAATTAACCTGTTCTCTAGAAAATGTTTAGGTCATTATAGCATGCCTTTTAGTTTCATATCTGAGCTTACTGGGTGTATATCTATTATTTTTCAGTTTGCATTAAGTCTATAGATAAATTTGAGGATAATTGACATCTTTTAACTATGTGGCGTTTTCCAATTCATGAACACAGATTATCACACAGATGTCCTATTATTTAGGTCATCTTTGATTCTTTTCATCAGTGTTTTATAATTTTCAGCATATAGATCTGCACATGTTTTATTGGATTTATGCCTAAATATTTCATTTTTGGAGCTATAATTAATGGTAATTAAAAATAGTTTCTCTTTATTTATTGCTGGTGTCTAGACATATGACAGATTTTTGTGTGGGACTCCCTGAGCTTCTTCAATCTATAGGTGTATGTCTCACTAAATTTGGGGAGTTATCAGCCTTTATTTCTTCAAATATTTTTTCAGAATTTTTTTCAATTTTTATTGAAAAAAAATTATTATTACAGGACAGTTGCCTTTCAGATCTTGTAGGAAGTAAAAAGTGGAGTTACAAATGAAAATTACAATAGTACTGGTATTTATATTTATGCATGTCATTATCTTTACCAGAGATCGTTATTTCTTCATATCACTTCAGTCAATTGTCTAGTATCCTTTCCTTTCAACCTGCAGAACTCCCTTTAGCTTTTCTTGTAGGGTATCTTGGATCAATATATTTTTGTCTTTCATTAAATTTTGGAAGTTTTCAGCTATTATTTTTTTGAAAAATCTCTCTGCTCCTTTCTTTCTTCTATTTCTGGGACTCCCACAATGTGTGTATTGGTACTCTTTATGGTGTCCCACAGGTTCCTCAAGTTTTGTTAACTTTTCTTCATTCTTTCTTATTTCCTTTACTCAGACTGGATTATTTCAATTGTCTTATCTTTAAGTTAACAAATTCTTTCTTCTGCCAGATCGGATCTGCTGTTAAACTCCTCTGGGGGATTTTACATTTCTGTTACTGTCGTCTTCAGCTCTGTTTAGTTCCTTTTCATAATTCCCATTCTTGATAAATATTCTCTTTGTGTTCATCTATCATTTCCCCCTGGTTTCCTTTAGTTTTTTGTCCATGTTTTCCTTAGCTATTTGAGCATCTTTAGGTCCATTTTTAAAAAAAGTCTTTGTCTGGAATGTCCTAGGTCTGATCCTCCTCCTTTCTAATGCCTTAATCTCCTTTGACTGGGGCATCACTTCCTGTTCCTTTGTATGTTTTGTAATCTTTTGTTGAAATCTGGACATTTTTATATTTTAATGAGTTATCTCTGGAGTTTAGACTCTGAGGCATCTGTTTCTTAAGCTTGTATCCAGCTAGTAGTATGACAGAGCTCTCAGGATCTAACAACAACAACAGAAAGAAAATACCTTTCCCAGTCTTTGCAGTTCGACCTGTGTGAGTGCTTTCTACAACATTATTTTATCTCTCCCTTCTGGGACTCTGAAGATTCATATGTTAAACTTTTTGGTATTGTCCAATAGGTCAGTAAAACTCTATTCATTTTTTTCTAAATCTTTCTTCTCTGTTGTTAAGATTATATCATTTCTATTGACCTATCTGCAAGTTCATTAACTCATTTTCATTATGCTTTTGAGCCCACGCAGGCAGATTTAAAATTTTGATTATTGTAATTATCAGTTCTAAAATTTCCATTTCGTTCTTTATACCTTCATTTTTCTTCTTTGAGACTATTTTTTTCATTCTTTTAAAGAATGTTCATATTTATTTTTGAAGCATTTTAATAATAGCTGCTTTTAAGTGTTTTTCATGCTCTTTCTAGATAATGCCAGTATCTGCGTTATCTAAACCTTAGCATCTATTGTGTCTCTCTTCACACATGAGTTGAGATTTTTCTGTTTTTTCATATGCTGAATAATGTTAAATTGCATCATAGACATTTTGAATAGTCCTAGAAGACTCTGTGTCTTGTTTAAAGTCTATGGAGAATTTTTATATTTTTGTATTAGCAGGCAATCAGTCTGATAGGGTCTGAGCTACAAGTTATGACCAACTTTCTGTTGGTTGTGGTTTTAATATCAGTTCTCTTTCCTTAGCCCTTGCAGTGCTATTCATATCTGTCTTGTGTGTGAAATACCAGTGGCCAGTATGGAACCTGGGCAATGATGCATCCTTTAGTTCAATTTTCATTGTCAAGTGGTGGGAGGAAAGAAATAAAGCAAAGTGGTTACATCCCACCCTTGTGGGGCCATAGTTGCTAAGATCTGAGAGGATGGTCCTCCACCAACAATGTTTAAGTCTCCTGCTGCCCCTGACTTCACTGCCCAGGGATTGCTTGGGAACTGAGGCACTAGAGAATGGTGAAAAGAAAATCAAATGAGAGATTCCCTCCTTCCAGAGTGTGAGAGACCTCTTTTCCACTCCTCAAGTCTCAACTGAAGTGCTGCTATTTGAGCTTTTTCTGTGGACACTGAGAGAAAGTGTCTGTGGACACCTTCTAGGTTTAGGATGTGTTGAGTTGAAACATCTATATACTAGAGTAGAAAAAATAAAATCATAAACTCACTTCTGGTCCAGAGGTATTTAGAACTCTGCTCCTCTCCCTCAACTTACTTGCCACTATTTACTTTTCAGAGTGTTCACATAGCTGCTCCAAGCATTCTTTCTAAGTTTTATAACTGTATCCAGTAGAAATGAAAGGGCAGCATGTGCTTAGTCTTTCTTATCCAAAACCAGAACTCCAAATCTCTTTTTTCTTTCTTTTGTGGGTCCATTTTCAATTATGCAATTTTGCTGTCTTTTGCCTAATTTTTAATGTGTTCTTTATGGAACAGGACAGACAAAATGGAAAAGAAGAAGGAAGGAAGGAGTGAAGGGAGGGTAAAAGAGAAGCACAAAGGAAGATTCAAAGAAAGAAAGAAAGAAAAAAAGAGGGAGGGAGGGAAGGGATATTGAAGGGAGGAACAGAGATCTTCTATACTATAATTATAAAATATTTTGATTTCTAGAAATATTATTCTCTTTATACTACAGGTGAAGACAAGTTCTTATTACAATCATAGGCATTGAAAGGCAGAGAGAAATTTGATCACATGCTTACAAATGTGTTTTGTCTTCCTTTTTGTAAACATGTTACTTAAAGAATTTTGTGATTTCTTTATATTTATGGATATCCAATGATAGAGCCAAGAGTCAATTCTGCTACAGAAATGAAACAATTAGATGTTACCCATCACACATTTCTGAATGATATTAGTGTTTTCTGATTCTTAAGTTGTCTGGCAGTAAAGGAAGTTTTCTGGCCCTTCCATCACAGCACCTGTCCTAATAATCATCTCATTTTACACAAGCTTGGGAATATTGGTAAGTTGATGGATTGGATATCCAAAAGTTTGCAGGTATCTGAATTCTATCCAAATTAATTTTTTTTCAGAAATGAACAGAGATTTCTTGTCCTAGAAATTGGGCTTATTACATTGCTTGGTAGTAGGTGTATAGATTTTATTTTGGCGTTTATGTATGGAAGATCAGTAGTTGGAGTGGAATCAAAACTCAATCCATTTTTACTCTCTTCCTAATTTAGCTTATTAATGCAGTTTAGATTATATCGTGACTGTAAATTTTATTTCCTAAGGACCTAGAAGAGTGCTAGATGTTGTACTCACTTAAGTGTTACTTCCATGTTGCCTGCATACGTAAAGGGGTAAATACATTGAAACAAATATATTGAAGTATATTGAAGTAAGGAGTCAATTCTTCACACACTGTAAATATGGACATGTCCAGGAATGTGTGAAAAGTTTTCAAATGGTAGACCCTAGTCATTTAATTTTCAAGGATATGAGAGTTCTGTAAAGAAATTCTTCTACAGTAACTGGCATGCAAATTCCTAAGTGTGGCCTAGAATAATAGGCTGTTAGCCACAAGGAGGGTATGTGTGGTGTGTGTTTTTTTTCCATTAGAGAAATTGTGGGTTTACGGAACAATCATGCATAAAATACGGGATTCCCATATACCTCCCTATTATTTACTCCATGCATGCCTATTACCATGTGATAATAAGAGCATCCATGAAGCAAGACAATTTAATCATGAATTTTTTTTCACCAATAATGATATAACATGTATAGAAATACATATGATGAGAGATTTGAATACAAAATATAATCAACTTAAAACTGAATAACCAGAACTGAACTGCAGATAGCTGTGATTCACAAAAATGAGCCCATAGTATTGGAAGATGTCAGTGATGGGAATGACTAATTGTGCAAATGAATCGAGCAGTGTTTGAAGTGCTGCATTTTCCAAACTACAAGCTCCTTGAACATGGACAATAAGTCCTCATATTTGTAGCTCCTTTTGGCTATGCATTCATTTACTGGATTATTGAGCACACACTAAAGCCCAGCCTTGTTCTAGGCATGGGGAAAGTGGTGAACAAATTAGACAGAATACCCTCGCACAGTGTTGAAGCAAGGTATATTTTATTAACCTTTTTTTCTAAGCAAACTCTCCTTCCTTTCTTTTCGTTTATTCATTCATGTTCAATTATCAATAGTGGATATTTGTACATTTTAAAGACATATTTAAAGGTGGTTCTATCTGATTTTCAGAACTTTAGCTCTTTTAATTAGATTTACTAATCTTTACTCATCTAGTGAAGGTTATGTTCATCCTCTCTTCACTGGGTGTTTTACCAAGAAAATATTTGCAATGAATGCTGAAGGATTGCCAAGATTTTCAATCATTGCCTTTCTTCAGAGCTTCTTTTATTGCATTTTTACTCATTTACCATTTTAATTGAATTTTTTAAAAATCCCTAGCATAACTTCCTTCCCTCATGTCTGCTGCCTTTAACACTATTTCTAGTACAAATCACTAATCTAATTCGTTACCATTTCATAATGTGTTTTCTATAAAATATGACCCACTGGCACTAGGATTTGTCCTATAATAATAAGCCATCTTCCACCAGATAGTTGGCATTTGCATTTTTATATCCTTTTTACAATCTTTTATTGTCAGCATTAGTGATGGTTCTATCTTCCTGTATATTTATTTTATCTTCCAAAACATCAGGAACAGCTGGTATTTATTCAAAAGAAATAGATACTTAACTCTGGTAATATAATCTATTTCTCCGCCTGACCTTCAACTGTGACATTTGCTTTCATACCGCCTGCTGGGTTAGTGTTTGTTTGTTGTTGCTGAATTACCTAAATGAGTATACATCAAGTCTCACTACTTTGCAGGGAAACATAACCTTACTATTCTTATCTTGTAGTATAATACATTTTGTTTTTCTGATTTTACAATGTCTTTAAAGTCTCTCACTTGCTTTGTTCTGCTATTTCTGGTTACCATTGAAACCAGATGGTGAATCACTGAATACAGTAGGGGAGAGGAGCAGCTTAAAAAAAGATTAAAATTATACAGATTATGATTTTCCTGGGTTTAATAGCTCTTTTTTAGAGAAATATTGCAATTTGAAAGGCTCTAAAGCCTAATTAATTTAAGTTGTTATAAATAGGACTCCTGCCATCATAAATAAACTGGAAATGTCACCAACAGTCATGGGATGACAGAATTGAAAAAGGGTTAGAGGAGAATGCACCTTTGAGTTAATTCCAGTAACCCCCTGAAATTACATGTAATTGTATATATATAAAAGCATACTGTTGGGAAGTGATCATGTCTCCCACAAGAGACTTGTTCAAGCCTTAATCCAGGTTTCTGTGGGCATGAATAGCACCTTTGAAGATGCTATTATTAGCTAAGGTGTGGAGAAACTGAATCAGGGTGGGCTTAAAATCAATATATAAGCAAAGGAAATTGGAAGAGAAGTAGAAGTCATAAGTCAGTAGAAGCTTGAAGTCAGCAGCAACCATAAGTCAGCAAATATCAGAGGAGCAGACACAAGGAGAGAGAAAAATTGCCATGTTAGGGAAGATTGCCAAAGAATTCCTAGAATGCTACAGACTCTAGGAGAAAGCAAGCCTTGTCAATACCTTGATGTTGGACTTCTGGCTCGGAAAGTGAGACAATACATTTCCATTGTTTAAGCCAACCTATTCTGTGGTATTTGCCATAGCAACCCTGGCAAACTAATACACTTACCATTTCCTGGACAGAAGACCCTTGATTTTCAGCAGATTCCCAAAGGGATCCTTGATCCACAAAAGTTCAACCTACTCTTTTGAGAATAAAGGGATAAGAAAGCAGTACATTAAAGGCAGTTACTGAATTAGATGTTAGACATGATCTATTTCATATTCTTGTTTCCTGAGAATAGCTACTCGAAGAAGTGGAGAAAGTTGTTTTTTGCCCACCTTGTTGTTTTCTTAAATTTATAATCCACAAATATATATCACCTTGTACTTTGAATGTGTTACAGAGAAATGACTCTTTTATTTTACTATCTCTTCCATCTCGACTTCTGTCATGACTCCTGGGGAAAGGGGTAAGTTTTATAAGATAGTAATCATCACAAACCCTGCAGAATGTTCTTTTCTGACATTGGTCCATTATTCTTAGACCAAGTTTGTATCTTTCTAATTTCTTTCCTCTTAAAATGAGGGATAGTCTTGAGAAAACTCAATTTTTCATGAACCCAGAGTCCTGGAAGGACCATCTGATATCTTTGTAGATATATCTGTGACTAAGAATTAAAATATTTCTTGAATCCAAAGTCAGCTTCAGGGGACTCCATATAGCTTCAGAGAGCAAAAGGCTGCCCTCTCCCAATTCAAGATTCTCCATTCTGAAAAGTGAGGTAAAGAAAAAAAGCATAATAAATATTATTTATATACCTCAGAAAAGATTAGTATTTTTTTTTATCATGAAATCTAATTTGTGAAGTAATTCAAATGGCTACAAAAGAACACTCTTTCTAACCTTTCAGAACATCTACAAATTGGGTTTATGAATTACTATAACCCAACTGAGTATTGAAGACTTTAGGAATTTTGTTTAATGAAGGCCACCTATATAAAAATTGATTCCCATGGCAATGGGTTGGTCAAACAGCTGAATTAAACATATCATTACTGCTATTCTTTTTGCTTCACACAATCATTTTCATGCATGTAGAATTATTTTTCTGGCTTAAGAGAGCTGAGGAATAAGATACTAAGGGTATCTTTCTAGGCTCTTCCTAATGACAATACCCACCCAAAGTGTCTGGGTCATTGTACAAATTAGTTAATTATCTTCTTTAACAAGATGGAAAGAGCATTTTGTCCATTCTGTCAAAAAAAACCCAAAACCCTCTTAAATGCCTACTTTTAAGCAAGATATTAGAATCTAGTCTAGAGATTCAGTGAATAATGCAACATGCTTCCTATTGAATTTAGAAGTAAACATGGTCTAACTTGAAATGTAAGACATTAACTTATATTAGTTGATCTTTATAAATACATATATACCCTAAAATTTCCCACGTTAATGTCATGATTCAGGATTCAGAAGAGATATAAACAAAACCTGGAAAGAAGAAAGAGTCTTTGATAAGTAGAGATAGGAAAAAGGGCATGAACAAAGATAAGAACAAGTATAGTGTGCTTGGAACCAATGAGAAAATCAGTTTAGATGAAGGAACGCCTCTGAAAAATGGAGCAGTATAAGATAAAGTTTGAAAGGTAGATTGGGGTAAATAATGGAGGGCTGTAAATTCTAAGAAATTCAGATTCCATATTCATAAAGGATTCTTGTAGGACACTACAAGTAAGGTTGTAACCCAATATTCTAACATTTTAAGACAATTAATATGGCAACTCTGTATGGAATAGTTTGGAAACAGCTGGGGAGTTGATTGGAGACTGGAGGCACGGGAAATTTAGAAGACTATTACAAGATCCTAAGTGTGTGTTACTGAAAGTTTGGACTAGCATAGAATCAAGGGTAAAGTTAAATGAATGTGAGAGGCATTACATAAACTAACAAAAGACATTTAATGAGGTTTGGTTTGGGAGGAAAGGGAGGAATCAAAGATGAAACCAAAGAAATAGAAAAAAATGCAATGGACAAAAGCAAAGCCATTTGAAGTGGCAAAGGTAAGTTTTATTTAGAAATAAAGCACTCAGTTGGTAGTGAGAATCAGGATCCACGACAAGGCTACTTACATTCTCCACATGAGTCATTCTAAGAACAAGGGTCCTTGAAGGCAGCCAGGAGTTGGTCCCTCCTGTGTCCTCTGGTGGCAACCATGATGTCATTTAATTCTTACTATGAATGTGTCCTCAAAAACTTACCAGAACCCCTGGAATTGGCTCAAGAAGCAAGGGTTATTGTTCTAGTCTTAGTTTTTCCTGAGTTATCTTCTAAATTGTCCTGAACATTTACTAAAATCAATCCGTACAAATTTATGAGGTACCTTCTAAGTTCCAAGAATAGTGTAGAGTATCATGGGGATACAAGATGTATGATGCAAAGTTTAGATTCCCGTGCATTTATGCACTGATGGAAGAAGCTTCACGGTCCCCTGGCTTGGAGTGGACTCTCAAGGGTAGATGTGTAAATATCACCATGGTCTATCTTTGTAGTCAAACAGGGGCATAGAGGAAAGCTGACAACAATCCACAGGACAGTATCTTTAGAAAAGATTCAGATTAAGTAGCTGTATATTACTATGGAAACTATAAAGACTAATTCAAATAATCAGCTTGGGGTATGAGGATTATTCTTTTACCAAAACATTAATACAAAATAATAATAAAAAGGATTAAAGGTTTTCTGCTGCTAAACTGAAACCATTCTTGTGTTTCCTATCAGTAGCTCAGTCTGATGCTTTCCCTGATAACTACTTAAAAGTTTACTTTTCCCTACTGACCTGTGGAAATAGCTTTCTCAGCAAAGTTGCCATTTTACACAAATAGTGCCGTCCTGCTTCAGAGATTACATAGATTAAAATAGCTGCTCATTTTCTATTAGTCTATGAAGCTGAGCTTCTGCTGTGCTCTGCAATATTAAACTGCCCCTTTGGGCTTTCCAGTATACCAGTGTGAGCATGGTGGGTGACTGGCCTCAGAATTTGGCTGCTCAGTGTGCTTTCCTGAATTTGGAAACATTTTCACATATTAGCCAAATAAAATGCTCTCTTTCCCCATTAATGTAAGGCAGTGATGACAAGAAATGTGGGGTAGGGTGGAAAGCACTGAAGCAAGAACTGGAATTATGCTCTGTCTCTATTCTTATCTATGTGTGTGATGCTGTATGTTCCTTTTAACACTGCAGCTCTCATTTAGTACTTCATGCTTCTAAAGTTTGGAGCTGGATTGGGCCAGAAACATACTTATCATTTCTATTGTCTTATAACATCTTTATTTGTTAAATTGTCCCAGGGAAATATGAGTTAAATTTTATTTTAAAACATTTGTATTGTATTAAAACACAGAAAACAAAAAAAACCAAAACATACTTACAGGTAATTAATTATTTTAAAACAAACTCTTTTATAATCGGCCCTCCCAGATCAATAAATATTTTTGGTCAGCTATTCCAAACTCCTCCCCTTACCCCATCTGAATCATACACCCCCTTCTTTTTTCCCAAAGTAACTACTACGATGACCTACATACTAATCATTTCCATTTGTTTCTTTATAGTTTAATTATACAGATGTGTATCCCTGGATACTACAGTTTAGTCTTTCCCATTTTTTATATTTGGTATGTTTTTAAAGGCTCTTTTAATGTATAGGTTTCCCTCAATTCCTGTTCTTTTTCTTACAACTTACCTGTTAAAGAACTACAGGTCCTTTGTACCAGTAGAGTTTCCTATATTCTGGATTTTGCTAATTTCACACTCATGGTGCTTTTGAACATTTTCTTCTGTTTGCTGTATTTTCTATAAATTGGCAGCTGGCTCCAGAGCCTTGCTTAGACTTAGGTTCACACCTTTAGACAAGACTATGGGATGTTGATATATTCTTTGATCAGGAGGGATATAAGACCTAATAGTTTCATTTTGTTTTTATTATTATTAAATTTAATATTAATATTGAGCAGTTGCTGCAACTCAATGCCTAGTTACATTAATTCATTGGGGAGTTGTGAAATAGAAATGGTGATATTCTCTTTTATTTCTCTCTTTCATTAACTGGAGTACATTTATACAGGGACACCTCTCCTCATCTACTATTTGTTTGCCTAGTCATTATGGAAATATGGAAAAGACAGGATAAATGCATGATTCTTTCTCTGTTTTCTAGTTTTTAAGATATGAATTGGCTTCCTAACATCCTCCATTGTGACTAATTATTTCTTTTTCTTGCATTTTCATTATGAACTTTTTGATGTATCTATAATTGATTGATTTCAATCTATTACAATTTGTATTATCAAATTGTCTTATCTTGGCTAGTCAGAGGCTTCTCCAATTGGTTCCCAAATATTTTATTACCCTAGTAGTCATTTTTTTCCTACCTAAATAACAAATATTTATTTGTTAACTAACTACAGTATTTCTAACTTCATTTATATGCTAGGAAGAAGTAATAGGGTCTTCTACAACAAAGTTCTGGAAGGATACTAAAAAAGGGAAGAGTTTGAACATCAAACCAGGACTTGTTTAATCTCCCTTTTTGACTACTATCACTGAAGAATTTCTGAGCACCGAGAAAAATTCCCATGTACTCCTTTCACATTTCCATGTTGATGTATTTCATGCCCTTCCAAGAACCCACCATTACTCTGGTGTAATCTGAAAATACTCACCAAAATAATTTTTATTTAGCAAATACTTATTAGATGGCTTTTTTATATGCTAGGTTTATGCAAGGCCCTGGCTCTAGAATTTAAAAGCAAAGCAAAACCAAACCAACTAAAGAGTATATACTGCTTTTAACTTCCTTAGAAACAGACTGCAGATAATCGTAGAAATTAGCAGAGGGCACAGATGAGGGAAAACCAATTCATCTCTGGAAGAAGGAGGGGATTTTGATTTCAAAACTAAAGGAGGACAACCAGCAAGATGGCTGCAGAGTAAAGAGCTCCTAGAATTAGCTCCTGCTACTACTGGGCAGTTGGTGAACACCCAGAGCTATCTAGAGCACTTGTCTGGGGGCTCCAGGAGACCAGAAGTGTATCCTGAAACATCTTTGAAAGAATGGAAGGAGGAGACTGTTCATCTGCAGAGAAGATTTGTAAGTAGAGCACTCCACGGCATGGAGGCCGGCGCCCATTCTCCACTGGAGGCACAAGCCGCCTCAGGAGCTGTTCCACGGATAGAATTGGAAGCTCCACTTCCCAAAAAGGGGGGAGGAAGAGACGGTTGGGCACCAACTTCAGCTACTGATTAGTAAATTCGGCAGGCTAAAGTATAATCCTAAAAACAGCTAAAGTTTGAACCTATCCAAGTCAGAAAGAGGCTGGTGGCCACCATCTTAACTCTGTGCCTGACACGAGGGGAAGTGGAGCTGACTGAAAATCACAGTGCTTTCTAGATGGAAAGAATCACAGTTTCTTTCCACCTAGATCAGATTGCAGCTCTAGCCTAAGCCCCAGGTCCACATCAGGCAGGGAGGAAGCTTGGGGTAGCTGCTCCAGCCTCTCCGGAAAATTACTGGCCACGCTGCAGAAGCTGGTGATCATCCTACTTTGGCAGCACAAGCCACCCCAGGAGCTATTCTATGGCAGGAATTGGAAGCTCCATTTCCCAAAAACAGGGGAGGAAGAGATGGTTGGCCACCGATCTCAGCTACTGATTAGTAAATTCGGCTGGCTAAAGTAAAACCCTAAAAACAGCTAAAGTTTGAGCCTGTCCAAGTCAGAAGGAGGCTGATAGCTGCCATTTTGGCTCCACCCCCAGCATGAGGGGAAGCTGGGCTGACTGAAAATCACAGTGACAGTAGAGACCAGTTTCTTTCACCCAGATTGGCCTGCAGCCCTAGCCTAGGCTCCAGCCCCACCTCTAGTAGGGAGGAAGCTGGCAGGCCCTGCACCAGCCTATCCAGGTAACTGCAGGTACATTTAGCTGGCACAGACTGAATAATCAGAAGTCTCCTGGGGCAACTGAGGTCATCTTGGACCTGCACTGTATAGATTGCTGCTCACACCTGCAGCTCCATCCCTGCCCCAGGCAGGGGAGAAAGGGGAGGGAAGCCTCATCAGTCTCTCTGGGCAACTACAGTCTAGGCCTGCATGAGTGGGATTATTCCACACAGCTGTGGCTCTGTCCCTACCCTGGCAAAAGAGAAAGTTGGGAGAAGCTTCATTGGTCCTTGGGGCAATGAGAACAGCTTGAGCCTCCACAGCTTATAGCGCCAACTACATCCTTGACTCCTACTACACAACCAGCAAGAGAGAAAGAGCAGGAAGCCCTGAACTAAAGAGAAAAACTGCACCCAGAATAAATACTCTAGTAAGCCAAATGCTAAGACACCAACAAAAAATTACAAACCACACCAAGAAACAGGAAGATATGGCCCAGTTAAAGATAAGCCTCCAGATGACATAAAGGAGCTGAGACAACTAATCATAGATGTTCAAACAAATCTCCTTAATAAATTCAATGAGATGGCTAAAGAAATCAAGGATATTAAGACATTGGATGAGCACAAAGAAGAATTTGAAAGCATACATAGAAAAATAGCAGATCTTATGGGAATGAAAAGTGCAATAAATGAAATTAAAAATACATTGGAATCATAGAATAGCAGATTTGAGGAGGCAGAAGAAAGGATTGGTGAGCTTAAAGAAATGGGCTCTGAAAATGAACATATAAAAGAAGAGATGAAGAAAAGACTGGAAAAACATGAACAAGTTCTCAGGGAACTAAACGACAGCAAGAGACGTGCAAACATACATGTCATGGGTGTCCCAGAAGGAGAAGAGAAGGGAAAAGGGGCAGAAGGAATATCTGAAGAAATAATGGTAGAAAATTTCCTAACCCTATTGAAGGACATAGATATCCATGTCCAAGAAGCACAACATACTCCCATCTGAAAAAATCCAAATAGACCAACTCCTAGACACATACTAATCAGAATGTCAAATTCCAAAGCAAACACAGAATTCCAAGAGTAGCAAAAGAAAAGAAATAAATAACATATAAGAGATACCCAATAAGATAAAGTGCTGATTTCTTACCAGAAACCATGGGAGGCAAGAACACAGTGGTATGATATATTTAAGATACTGCAAGAGAAAAACTTCCAGCCAAGAATCTTATATCCAGCAAGATTGCCTTTCAAATATGAGAGTGAGTTTAGAATATTCACAGATAAACAGAAACTGAGAGAGTTTGTAACCAAGAGACCTACTTTGCAGGAAATACTAAAGGGTATGCTACAGCCTGAAAAGAAAAGACAGGAAAGAGAGGCCTGGAAGAGAGTCTAGAAATGAAGATTATATCAATAAAAGTAAAAGTGTCAAAAGAGTGGTGAAAATAAAATTTGACAGATAAAACCTAAATATTCAGGAATAAACTTAACCAATGATGTAAATCACTTGTACTCAGAAAACTACAACTCATTGTTAAAAGAAATAAAAAAAAAGACCTAAATAATTGGAAGAATGTTCCATGCTCATGGATTGGAAGACTAAATGTCATTAAGATGTCAATTCTACTCAAATTGATATACAGATTCAATGAAATCCAGATAAAAATTCCACCAGCATTTTTTAAATAAATGGAAAACATGACTGTCAAATTTATTTGGAAGGGTATGGGGTCTTGAATAGCTAGAAACATCTTAAAAAGGAAAAGCAAAGTTGGAGGAGTCTCATTTCCGGCCTTTAGGTTGTATTACCTAGTTGCAGTGGTAGAAATGGCATGGTGCTGGCATAGGGATGATGCATGGACCAATGGAACCAAATTGATGGTTAAAAAACAGACTCTTGCATCTATGGTCAAGTGGTTTTTGACTAGCCTGTCAAACTCACCCAGCTCAGGCAGAACAGTCCATTCAACAAATGGTGCTGAGAAAACTGGATATCCATAGCAAAAGAAGGAATGAGGACCCCTATGTCACATATTATACAAAAATTAACTCAAAATGAATAAAAAATCCTAAATATAAAAGCAAGAATCATAAAACTTCTAAAAGAAAATGTAGGAAAATATCTTCAAGACCTGGTGGTAGGTGGTGGATTCTTAAAGGAGATTAGAGGAGGACTGAGATGGACTACCGATTTTTAATGTATGTAGAAGTTTTAATTAGCTTTACTGTAAAAGTGTGGAAATGTAGAGTTGATGGCAACACATTATAGTGAGTAACAGCTGGTTTATAAATGGGGATGTGGCTGAAAATGGTAGTCTAGGAATGTAAATGCCAATTGACAGAAAGCTAGAGAATAATCTAGGCACTGAATAGTACAGTAAACCCAGAACTGGATGAGAATTGTGGTTGATGGTACAGATGCAAGAGTGTCCCTTGTGAGCTAGAGCAGATGTGCAACACTATTGCAGGGAGGAAGGAATGTGGAGAAGCATGGGAAAAATACAACTGAGGTGACCTATGGACTGTGATTAACAGTAATAGTGTAATATTCTTGCATCTATGCCAAAGATGTACTGTGTTGATAATGGGGGAATATGGAAAATGTGTGCCAAATGTTCGCTGTGGATCTGGTAATAATTGGATGATATTATCTCATAATCTGTAACAATTGTTCCACCATGGTGTGGTGGGTTGATAGAGGGGTGTCGTTTGGGAATTCTGTACATGTGCATGATTGGTAAGTTTACAACTTCTGTCATAACAATATATTTAAAAAATAATAATAGGGTGGGTTTGGGGAAAAATACACCAAATGTAAGATAAAGACTATAATTAGTAGTATGATTTTGACAATATTCTTTAATAATTTATAACAAATGTCTCATGAAAATGCAAGGTGTTGGTGGAGGGTTGATGTATGGGACCCCTGTATGAGGTTATGAATGTTTGCTTTGTAAGTTCACAACTTGTAGTATATACTTATTATTTATGTATGTTCATGTATAAATGATATAATAATAATAATAGGGTGTGTTGGGGGGAAATACTTTGGTTCGTAGCAATATTTTGAGGATGCTCTTTAATCATTAGTTAAAAATATTTAACAACAATGCAAGATATTGGTGGTAGGGTGAGGTATGAGAGCCCTGTATGATGTTATGTATGTTTGTTTTTTAAGTTCACAACTATTGCTATCCACTTATTGTTTATGTATATTAATGTATGAGTGATGTACTTCAATAAATTAAACAAACAAACAAACAAACAAACAAAAACCCTAAAGGAAATGTAGGGTTAGCCTAGTAAGGTGGTAGGAAAGGAACAGTGTTCTAAGCAGAGTGAAGAACAGATACAAAAGCCCAGAGGCCAGATATGGCAAGGCTGGTTCCACAAACTGCAAGTAGTTCAGTACTTGCTAGTGTAGACACTCTCAACTCTTATTGTGCAACTGATGATTTGAAAAAAAAAATACTAGAGCTCCTTTTGGATCCCCTCCTCTCTTCCCTGGAGTTTCTAATGTAAGTGGTCAAAGTGGGGTGCCTATGCATCATTTTGTTGTTGTTTGTTTTGTTTTTTAATTAGAGAAGTTGTAAATTTACAGAAAAGTCATGCAAAATATACAGAATTCCCCCATTATTAACACCTTGCATTAGTGTGTATATTTGTTACAAATGATGAAATATTATTGTAATTGAACTATTGACTATAGTCCATGGTTTATATTAGGTTCCCCTGTTTGTGTTGTACTGTCCTAGGTTTTTTAAAAAAATTTTATTCTAGTAACATATATACAACCTAAAATTTCCATTTTAACCACATTCAAATATATAATTCTGTGCTGTTAATTATGTTCAAAATAATGTTCTACCATCACCACCATCCATTACCATAACTTTTTTATCACCTCAAATAGAAATTCTGTACCCATTAAGCATTAATTTCCCATTACCTATCCCCACCCCAGTCCCTGGTAACCTATATTCTAATTTCTGACTCTAAGAATTATTTGCTTATTCTAATTATTTCATATCAGTAAAATCATATCCTAGTCATCTTTGATGACATCTTTACTATCTGCTATGACAAGATGTTCTAGGCTCTTGTATATTTCCTGATTTAGACTTGGGCTCAGTCATTTGTCCAAGAATCCCTAGTGTTTTATTTTTGTTTTTTGTGGGAAATTATATTTCAAGACCACAATCTGGGCAGAATGATGCTCACTGCTACTCAGGTGGACATTACTTTTAGTTCTATTAGAGGGGCAGAGCCATAAAATTTATATGACATATAAAAACATAATATGCACGTATTATAAATAAAGAAAAATACTTCAGTTTTAATTTCATTTCCATTGGTTTCTTCTTAGTCACCAGTTTCAAGAGTTCATTAGCGCTAGACTGCACCAGCTCCTTCAGAGCTGACTGAGGGTTCCTTACACACATTCACTGCTGGACCCTGTTTCAAGTGCTGTTCTCACATTGGTTCGTTACACCATCTAGTGAATGTCTCTAGGCTATTTTGGCATCCTCCTGTCCTTAGATCCATTAGTCATCCTCTCTGCTTCTTTCCCCTACTTCCACCTGAACAGATCTGATATCACACAGGTCTTGTGCTGTTTAGTGTTTGTCCTCACCCACTTGCAGTTAAGCATTCAGTAGGATGCATTATAAATTGTCACTGATTTTGTTGGAAATGTTCCCCAAGGATTTTTGGTTCTTGCAATTTAGTTATATTTAATTTTCTGGTGGGAATTCTGGACGATTAAAAAATAACCCTCACTGTGATCTTCCCATAATTCTCAGTAATGATGATGTTACATTACATATTATAAACAAGAGGGAAACTTTTTTTTTTTTTTTACAGTGAGGATATTATTTTATGGTCTATCCTGTTATCTGTTTGTGTATGTGTGTTTTTAGTGTTTTGTTTTTTCCTGCCCTTTTTTAGAAATTATATTTTAATTTTTCTACAAATATGTTCTGTCTCATATGTGTTTTCCATGTAAAGACTAACTTACCTAACCTACTGTCAGTGGTGCTTACATTTTAACTTATATTTTCATAAGTACTGATGGTTGTTGACTGACCCAGATGTTTTATTTCTTCTCTCTATGAAAAGGATAGTTTTTTATAAAAATGAAAGCCAGGCACAAGTGTGTTATTTTTGGCCAGAGTAAGCAAGATTGAACCCCTGATTTTGCTCACTAGTCCTATGCTCTGTCCAATTGCTTAACCTGATGTTTTGGGAAGAACCTAGAGAACAAAGGGAAAGTGATGGCATTCTTATGATCATGAAGAAACTATGATCCTGCGCCTTTTTTTTTTTATTTTAAATTTTGGAATATTTTAGATTCACAAAAAAAATTTGCAAAGATAGTAGAGAGAATTCCCACTTGCCTTTATCCAGCTTCCCGTATTGTTAATATCTTACATAGCCATGGCACAATTGTCAAAACTAAGACAATAACATCTATACAATAATATTAACTAAACTATTGTCTTTATTTGGATCTCATCAATTTTTTCTCTTGTATCCTTTTTCTTCTGTTCTAGGATCCAGTCCAGGATACCACATTATATTTATTCATTGTGTCTCCTTAGTTTCCTCTGACCTATGCCAATTTCTTAATCTTCCTTGTTTTTCATGACCTTGACAATTTTAAAGAGCACTGGTCAGGTATTTTGTAAACTATCACTCAGTTTATGTATTTTTGATGTTTTTCTCATGATGAGTTAGGGAATTTTGGAAAATAATATCACAGAGATAAAGTACCCTTCTCATCAGTTGGGTACTTGATAGTAACATTATTTATTACTGGTGATGTTAACTTAGATAATTTGGTTAAGTTGTTTTGTTTTGTTTTGTTTTGCCATATTTCCCATTGAAAAATTACTATCTTTCCTTCTCCATAGTCTATCCTCTGGAATGGAGTCACTAAGTCCTGCCCACACTTTGAGAGCAGTTAACCTCTTCCTTTTGAAAGAGGGAGTATCCTTTCAAAATTATTGTATAAAGTAGGTTTCACATGATAGTTTCTGAATTCAGAATCTGATATCTCATTAAGGAACATTTGCATTTATCCTTGTTATAGGGTCCACCTGTATCTGTAGATGTCTCCTTTAGCTGTGTACGTTCTAGTAAGTATAGCCAGAGAAGAGCTGCAAGCCCAATTCCTCACCCTGTGGTTCAGGTTACTTGTCTACAGTAAATCTAAAGATGAAAGTACCCTGTGGTTTGGTGAGATTAGGAAAATCCTCTCCTATTAGAATCTTTTTGTACTAAGATTCTTTAGGACAACACAAAATATACATCACGTTTTCAGTAACCTAAAATGTAAGCACTCATAGTGGCTATGGAAAGCAGAGAAGTTCATGGAATATCATCTTTGTAAACTATTCTACACTAACGTGTCTATATGACAACATGGTCTTGTGAATAGTGCTCTGAACTCTCCCATAACTCACTGTGGGGAAAACAAATTACTGTACTAGGTTTCATTTATCTGCCCCCAATTCTGGGATATCACACAAATAGGCATGTGATATTCTTATTAAATCCCTGTAAGGATATCACTACATAAATAAATACAGATATCACTACCATAGTAATCCTTATCCAGGGAATTAGAGGCAGTATTCTTTCAATAATTTTCATGATATTAACTTTTAACTTATCTCCACTCAGATATGTCGACCACCTATGAGACAACACACCTCAATTTGGGCACTGCTCTTTGGAGACAGGCCAAGAAAAAAGTGACTTTTTATAGACCCTAACAAAATTGTGATTCTAGATCCATTTTATGACTGCTGGTTGGAAATATTAATAATGACCATTAGTACAGCCTTTAAAATATATGAAACAACCTCTCTTGCATCATCTCATATAATACTCATATGCATATAAGAAATAATCTTAATCACATTTTATAGTAGAGAAAACTGAGTCATGAGATTATCATAGGACTTCCTAAAGGTCACTGAACAAGCATGTGATAGAACCTTTTGAACT
The DNA here is from genome assembly GCA_029593785.1 of Cabassous unicinctus. Taxonomy (NCBI): domain Eukaryota; kingdom Metazoa; phylum Chordata; class Mammalia; order Cingulata; family Chlamyphoridae; genus Cabassous; species Cabassous unicinctus. The sequence goes on along the minus strand of JAQZBX010004390.1, from coordinate 410 downwards.
CTTTCAAAGATAATTTCTAAAGGTTCTTAAGTCACTTCCTTATGCACCTGCTCTTTTCCATCATGTGAGTTGTAAAATACCTGAAAGTAAAATACCATATTTAGTTCTTTAGTGCTTGTAACCGTTGGCCAAATTGATGGGATTATGAATTCCAAAAATAGAATTGGATCATGCTTGTAAACTGATCTGTTAATCTGGGCATGATTAGGTTATGATTAGGGTGTTGAGCCGCACCCCTTGGTGGGTGGGGAATCAAATATAAAAGGCATGGCAAGAACGGTTTTGAAGCAGTCTTTTGAGAAGCAGTTTTGATGTTGGAAAGAAGGCCCCAGGAGAAGAGAAGCGAGCCATTCGCCTGGTCGTCTACAGCTGACCTTGTGGAGGAAACAGGAGCTAAGCCCAGAGAGAAA
>JAQZBX010004389.1:10352-60661 GCA_029593785.1 Cabassous unicinctus | reverse complement strand
TTTAGATGATGTACCATGGTTATGTAAAATGTTACTGTTGGGGAAGCTGGGTGAAGGGTATAGGGAACATACTGTTCTATTTTTGCAACTTCTTGTGAGTCTAAAATTATTTCAAAATAGAAAGTATCCTTTTGTTTTCTTTTAAAGCTCACTGTTTGGTTGCTGAGAACAGATAGGAGGTGGGTCAGCTGGGAATGTAGAAATTGGGAGAGGAGGAGAGTTCTGGAGCCCAACCAGGAGTTGAGGGCATCACACAATGAAATCATGTGGAGGAGGTGGAAAAAGTGAACTGATTCAAGAAATACTTAAGATATAAATGCAACCAGCTCCTCTGGATGCCCATCTCCTCATGTTCCCTGAGAGGTCCTGCCAAGGGGATCCCCAGACACCTCAACAACTGTGAGTAGTTTTGGAGTGGGAGAGAGAAGAGTTTCAGTTATTTAAAAAAAAAAAAAAAAAGGCAAAGAATGGCAAGCTAATAGCAATGACTTGCAGTGTTAGAGAAAGACGAGGTTTATAAAAAACTGTCTTTTCTCACGAGGAAGTGGAATTGTTCACTTTCTCCCATGGTGTAATGTGTTTTATTGCGTGTACTTCATGGAAGGAGTGCTGGAGGATCTGAGGAAGAAAGGAGCCTTGGCCCCTCAGCCAGGAACACAGGGCACTGCCCGGGAGTTGGGAGAAGGGGAGACCAAGGGGAACCAGGCTAGCCAGGTGCTACTGCTTTACCAAGCAAGAGAAGGCAGGGCTAGGGGGCTGCCTCTTCAAACACTTTCTGCAAGCTGGTGTCTTCCAGGTGGCTGGGAAAAGCAAATCCCTTCACCATGCTATCATCATCTCATCACTTTTTCCCAGGGAAACAAGATGAAATTTCCCCTAAACCAAAGGCTCCAGATAACAGGGTTTGAATTTGCCATGTATAAACAATTAAAACTCTCTCTCCCTCTCTTCCTCTCTCTCTTTATGGAAAGACAGCAGTCTTTCAATTTTTAGATTGTTAAGGAGGGAGAGGCAGGGAAAGATGTGTGCTCAAAATAAACTGCTTTTGAAAAAAAAATGTGCTTGAGGGCTATTTTTGGGAGAGCATTTTTTTATATTACTCAGCACAAGAGAGAAGACACCCATCTGTATTGGAAGATTTCTAAGAAGAAATGTTTTGGTATTTACATATTTTCCTTTATTTGCTTGTATGTCTTTGGAAATTTTCTAAACTTTAGCTTTTCTTTCTTACGTGTCTTCTTATTTCTTGTAAACCCAGCCCAACTGGGCAGAAGTTTGCAGTTCTGACAAGTCACTTTTGCCAGATATTGAACTGCCCTTCATTCATTAACCATCAGCAACAAAATGTTGTCTTTATCATTTTCTATAGCATGGAGGTGGCAAGAGTCAGGGAGAGAAAGGGGTTCATTTGCTTTGAGCTGGTCGTAACTTCCACTCTGTATTTCTCATGACCATTAGCACATACATTGCAGTATGATGTATGGGTTTGTGGTGCTGGCAGTGGCACTGGCGGGGTAGTTTGGGAGCATAAGGAAGTGATAATATTGGCACAGTATTGCTGTAACAATGTTCTTCAGAGTCCCCAAGAACTAGCCCCACCCAAAAAAGAAATGCAGAATTTGCATTTTGTCAACTGCATAGATGGAGAAAATAGTGGATAGAAATTTATGATATTGGGAACAATAGTCTCCAAATAAAACATGATAGATAGATAGATAGATAGATAGATAGATAGATAGATAGATAGATAGATACCATTGCTATTATATTGTAAAAGTCATTGGTTGGAAATGTGGAATGATTTGTTTATTACTAACAATGGAAATAGAAAGTGAAAGGAGGAAGACAGGCGAGGTATTTTGGTCCAGATTCTTCTGGTTTAAGGTGAGAAACTAACTGAACAGCATCCACAGGACAAAGGGTTTAAGCTTAAGGGTTTAATTGCACATATGTAAGAAGTTTTTAGCCAGCTCCCTGTCCGATCCCCTGTTCCTTTTCTCCCTGCTGCTGTTTTTCACCCTTCTCCTTCTGCAGGCCAGTTTTCTGTGTCTCGTCCATCATTAAAGGTAGCAGCTACACAGCCCAAGGTTTGTCATTTCAGTTCAAGGAAACATCCCAGATCACCTATAATCTCCACCACAAATGCAAAATCCCTAAAGAAGGGACCTGCCCTTTCCTGGTCCAACTGATTGGGTCACCAAGCAGAGCTGTGCAGGGAAATATGGCTGCCGTGGGTCCAGCCTTGTGGTGAGGAAGCAGTTCTCAGAGATCGGTGGTTGCTGGGAGTTGGGTACATTCCTCGAAGGGCCCCACAGCAGATGATACATTATCAGACTGGCTGCTGCAATTAAAGGGGAGGGCAGGAAGACAGAGAGATTCAGCCAAACTACATGGAGGTGTCCAGGACAGGGCAAATGCCATTTTTAATAGAACTGTGGGATATTTACACTTCATAAGTAATTATTTAAAAAAAAAAAAAACAAAAAAAAACACAACAACCCAGCTCGAGTTCACAGTAGAAACCCAGGAAAAGTACCCAAAAGCATAAAAAGAAAAAATGAGTTATCTGTAACACCACTAAATTTGGGCATGTTTCCTTCCAGCCTTTTTTCTATGTGGAGTTTTGTAAATCTTTGAACAAGTCATGGATTAAAATCGTTTTTTAAATTTTAAACATGACAATCACCTTTTGATTCAGATCATTTTAGGGGCAGAGCCTGTAGCAGGAATGAGACTACTGCAATATACAGTCTCAGTGATTCTGAGGAAACTGATTGTATTTCAGAGCTCATACAACATGCACCCAGTCTTACATTTCGCAAAGTAACTCAGGTCTTCCGATGGGCAAGCTGTCGTTGAGTTTCATTAACTGAGATTGTTACTCAGTATTACCTAGCTGGGTGACACCCATTCTACGGGAAAGCGCCCCTGATGGGGCTTGGTTATGCACATCACTTCACAAGCTCTCCTCATGGTGCCTGAAGCAGCAGCCTTTCAGGTGGCAACCTTTCCGTCACGCCTTCCATATTCCAAGTTAGGCTACTGTGGACCGTAACTCGAGAACTCTTTTCTAGAGAGGCTATTCAGACCAATCATATCTTTTCTAACACTGCTTGCTGTAGTCAACAGAAACATGGCCCTCGAAGGAGATCCATTACTACCTGAACTTTTAATCTCATGCAGCTCAGTGAGCACTTACCTAATTTCTAATATGCAACCATGTTTCAGTGGCAATTTCATATGGTGCAACCTAAGGCCATGGTCCAGGCCCTGTCCCAGGTGCTGGAAATGCAAAGTCAGAAAAGACAGGCAAGGAGGCCACAGTACAGCTGGGGAGACACCCAGGCAAAGAAAGCTTTATTGTCTAGTGTGCTTACGTGTGATGGCTGCTGTGCTACTTTACTTAACAGGTGGTAACTTTTAGAAGGGCATTTGGACATCAGGGTTGTACAATATAGATAACTTTAAAATTATTTAAAATTATTCAGATAAATCCTTAGGGATAGTGATAAGAGGTTATTAAAGAAAGCTACCATGGCAAGCGTGTTGATGTTGAGAAGCAGCACATGTGCTGTAGGGTAATCATTTTCAATGGTGTGTACCTGAGGATGGAAAGGATAAGAATATCAAAATCACCTGAGGATCTTTTTTTGTATTAAAAACATCCCTTCCCACTAGAGCAGGGTTCTTAACCTTTTTTTTGTTTGTTTCATGGACCCCTTTGCCAGTCAGGTGAAATGAATACTACTGTAATTTATTTATTGCATACATTCATAAGTGAAGGAAATGCTGGATTTCAGTTAGTGGTCAGAGAAAATAAAGATAATAAGTTGATTTTTTTCAATTCAAGCTCATGAACCCCCGAAATCTTTGGTTAAGAATTCCTGCCCTAGAGCATCTGCTCTATTATTCCAGGAGAAAGAGCCCTGCCCCATCACCTTCAGAAGAACTGCTGGAAGGAGTTATTAGTGAAGGGAGTGAGCCATATGCTTCAGTTTTGTGGGTAGAGAGTAAATTAAGAACTGTCCACTGCCAGAGGGACAAGTCAGAGATAAGCTCTGGGGCTGACCCAGTTGATCATTTATTATGTTATCACATTCTGATACTTTATTTTTTGCATTTGTATAGAGATACTTTAATGAATGTTTCTTCCATGGGGCAAATAAATGTGGTTGTCGAATTTGATGAGAGTTACATTGGCTTTGGTGGTCTTATTAAGTGCATTCAGAGGTGGAAGAAAGTTAATGGAATTGGTAATGGTAAATAAAGTCCATTAATGAATATTATAAATCAGTTTGGAAAGACCCAAGAACACCCAGAGTGGTTTGGATGAAACAGGTGACGTGGAATAGTATCTAAGTAAAACATTTTAGCCAGTTCCTTGGGCAGTCTAGAAGCAGTGATACCCCTGAGAATAGGAGATAGGGAAGAAAATAAGTAGTACCAGAAAGCTTGTAAAATAGAATTCATAGGTGTGAGAATGCCTTCTCTTTTCCCAAACATACTTTTAAGGTCCAGATTCATCCCATTCTTCCACAAAGAAATCCCCTTCTACTCTAGCAGCAAGGATCATAACCATCTCTGAATTCTTACTATATTTACTATTTTTGTCAGTCAAGTAAAATTTATTAAAATCTATTTTTCTGGGTCATTCATTACCTCTTTCTGGGCTTATCCACTAGATTGTAAAGATCTTTGACCACAGAGACAGTATCTTCTTGTCTCCCCTTTGCCCATGCTCTGTCAAGGGATATGCAGAGTCATTTTTGTAGGTCAAAAACAGTAGAATATTTGCAATTGCATAGAGTCCCACTTAAGGCATGAGAAGATCTTAATAAATATTTGTAAATTGTAAGGAGGAGGAAGAAAAAGAGCTGAGTTTTCCAATGCTTGAAATACAGCAAGTTTAAAAAATAAAAACAAATACAATAAACAGTGACAGCTTTCAAATTGAAAAAAAAAGAAAGAAAGAAATACAGCAGAGTTCTTTTAGTAAAACTTTTGCCAGAGGAAAGAACTTTTGAGACGAAATGAGTTCTTTAAACCTCCTTTAATATGTAGATAGCAAGAGTTGTTTTCATTCCTAAAGCGATGGCTAGAATTTATTATCCTCAATTTAAACAGAAAGGCATTTATCTCCAAGTTAAAATTGCTGTTAACTCCAGATAATTGTCAATAACTTGCTATTACCATAATCTCATGTAATTCTCAGATGCTTTCCCTTTTGCTTAACTAAAAGCCGTCCTTCATATCTGTATCAGCTGGTATAATGAAAAAATGTAAAATTTGCTAACCAAGAAGCATGTATTTTGGGGTATTCAGTGAAGAGACAGCATGTAGGGCCTGGGGGTCGGGGTTGATTTCCTAACACTAAAGAAATAAAATAATCAGACCCCTGTTAGTAGTGGGCAATGGATATGCTTCTCAAACCACACATTTAAAACCAAAATCCATGCCAAGGTTTCTAGAATTGTAGCGGTTTATTTGGACATTCTTTTACCGTACTTTTCTCTAAAAATGCATGTCCTACTTACGGGATGGGGCAGAATGGGCAAGGAATAGTGAGAGGCAGTGTGAAAATAAAGTGAGATTAGTATTTTAAACAGCTAGCTATTCTTCCCCCAAAGTTAACATACTTAGCACTTTCTCAGTTGCTAATTACAAACTGAGGAATCACCTTGTCAAAAGACAACCTCTCTTTTTCACTCCGGCTCTGGATTTTCTTATTTTCTCCCATTGTACCAAGCAGGCCATCCCTCTTGTTAGGAATTAAATTAATGGCTGCAATAGAGCATTCTAGGATGTTTGGTTAAAGTATCGTTACTCCATCCCTGTTCCTAGCAGTCCAGCCCACTTATTCAATTAGCTCCCCCTCACACCCATAAAGACTCTCAAATGTCAAAAGTCTTGGAATTCTGTTTTCCTCCTCGTTCTAAAGTCCTGGCCTTTAAAGACCAAAGCAATTCACTGTTTATATGCTTTATTAAAAATAGCTCAGGGGCAAGGATTCACAGCCCAGGGGACCTGTTTCATAGACCTTTTTTTTTCGGTGACTTGGCCTTGTGTTCTTTTTAAAGATCAAAAGAGAAAAAGTTCCATAAACTTCTCATTATTTCTAGAAGACTCTTATGGCAGATTCATTTTTAAAATGTACACAACTTCTGGTTTCTCTCTGTGGCTGAAGGAACTAGTGAAAGAGAAACAAAGAAGATAGTCAAAATCCCAAGAATTTAGATGATATTAGTGACTTCAATTATCCTCTGCAGAGAACGAAAGCAGGATCACAAGTGTCCTTGAAGTTTACAGAAAGCGTATGTGTCATAGAACCATCTCTTGGAAAGAAGGAATAAATATTTTTAGACTAAAACATGGAATCCTTGGATTTTATTTATTTATTTTAAGATTTATTTATTTCTCCACCCTCCTTGTTGTTTTGCACTCACTCTCTGCTCTCTGTGTGCTCTTCTGTGTCTGCTTGTCTTCTCTTTATGCGGCACCAGGAACCAATCCTGGGGCCTTCTGGAGTGGGAGAGAGGTGCTCAATCTCTTGTGCCACCTCAGCTCCCTGGTCTGCTGCGTCTCTTATTGTCTCTCTTCTGTGTCTCTTTTTGCTGTGTCATCTTGCTGCGCTAGCTCTCTGCGCGGGCCGGCACACCGTGTGGGCCAGCACTCCTGCGCGGGCCAGCTTGCCTTTCACCAGGGGGCCCCAGTAATCGAACTCTGGACCTCCTATATGGTAGATGGGAGCCGAATCACTTGAGCCACATCTGTTTCCCTGGCTTTTATTCTTGACAGTGGTATTTCTAGGTCTTGTGATTAAGTCAGTTAAGATTCACTTTTCTTACCTATCAAACAGGGATCTCACACTCAGTTTACCACCTTTGTTGCAATGCAATAAGAATGAGGCAGATTGATCAATGATGATGTAATAGCATTTACTCTCTCAGCATGAGACACGCACTCTAAAGCTGCATTGCAATATCCAGGTTACTAATGTGTGAGTCAAGACCTTTTTAAGCCTTTCCGATGCTCATGTCATGTATTCTATGGTTAATGAGCAGTGTGCAATGAAAAAACCATGTGTGTGCACTTTTCCCATTGGAATTTCATTCTCATTAATAAGAACTGGTGTGTTTTTATAGGACCCCCACATCTTTAAATGTTTATTGGTAGCCTTAGAGAATAGCACGTTGCTATCACTTTATGCAGTACCTCAAACCACTGCTTTGCAGCATTAAAAACCAAATGCCTTTGATGATAAATTACTATATTTTTCTTTACCAAATTAATAAGTTTAGAAATTTGACTTAAACAAATACAAAATGCAATAACCCTGGATGGATTCAGGTTTCCCTTGAATAATTTTTAAATATTCCAAGAATACTTATTACTTGATAATAGTAAAAATTTATAGTTCTTAGAAATTTGATTCCAACACTGAATGGAATAAAATGTATTTAAACACTTCAGCATAACCCATATCATATCATAGTGTTAATTTATGGGCTAAAGAATAAGTCACTAACTTTGGGGGTAAAATTATTTGAGCATATACATTTTCTGCTACAGCATGAAATTCAGTATAAAGACTGTTCATCCTTTCCAAGGAGGTTAATTATAGGTATAATAAGGAAAATTCTGATTGTAGCACTCTGATTTGTGCCCATTCCTGTAAGACATTCATTTGGCAAAGTATTACCGCAGAGCTCCTGTTAATAATTATTTCTTGCATAAACCTGAATCTTAAGCCTACTGAGATATTGCTGTGAATTTGGGTCCTCAAGGACACAAGAAATCTCCAGCCACTGAGGACTCTAAGGCCAGAGCATTTTAAGTGAATTTCAAAGAGTACAGCTTAACAATGGCAGAGCTAGGTTTGGGACCCAGGTATGCGGACTATGGACTGTAGGTGCTGCATGGAAAAGAAAAAAGACTCTTACATTGACACATTTGAAGCGCGCATTTTTGTGATGACAAAATGAAGAAGAGCGAAAGTGGAAAACACAAGCAAAGAGAAGAGGCCTGAGGTCTAGTGACAGCCACAGGACATTTGTAGATTTGCGACAGGAGCCTCAGCAGGATCTGACCATTGTCACTGTTCGGTATTTATTATAAAATGTCACTCATGTCTCTCAAATAGAAGCCTGGGGTCGTGAGGACAAACCAGGGCCACAACATAATGAGTGCTGGCCCTGCCAGATGCAGCAGAGATGCACCTCTGCCCAAGACAGGCAGCTCGCCACCGCTTTGAGTCATGGAATCCACCTGATCAGCCATTCCTTGGAGCAAAAGAGAAATTGTTACCTAAATACAGCTCATTTTACAAAAGGTTTGATGGTGGGCCAGAGTGATAGGGGAACTTTTTCAGAATCTCCCAGCTTATTAATAACTGAGATGGAATTAGACCTACTATCTTGCAACTCTGAATTTAGTGCTCCTTTCACTTCAACCCATTAACTCCATATATATATAATATAAATATATATATGCAAATATTCTTTGTGTCTTTGCTTCTGACTCATCTTCGGCCTGTGGTTTTAAGCATCGCCCTCTACAAGTCACCAGGTGAGGGCATTCACTTTTATTTGAAACATTACCAAACCTTCATGCCAGAGGGCAAAATCATCATGAAGTTCAATCCTTGTGTTAAAACATGTTCACTTAAATTCTTTGCACTTGGCAAAGTAAAAGGAATGGGAAAATCATGGACTTATGAAAACCAGTAGAGCTGGGTTTGAATCCCGACTCAGCCACTTACTAGCTGTTTGATAGAGTGCAAATCAGATTCCCAGTCTGAATTTAAGGTTCCCTTAAATAGGTTTAAGCCTGTTTCCTTAACTGTAAAAATGATAATAATGCTAACTCCCTAGCCAGATAACTGTAAGTAGTAGAGAAAACATGTGTTTTATTGAGTTTAATACCAGGCACACCTAAGACATTTAGGAAATGTTACTATTTATTTCCCTGCTCTTCTCTTGAAGCTCTAAGAAATAATGGTGATTTTAGTGGACAGAAGGTGTGATTTTCCTACCCCCAACTAGGTCCCAGTTGAAGGCCTCTGTCTCTTCATTCTTTGAGCATCAAAGATTTGAAAGTCTGTAAAATGGAGAAATTTTTACCTGCTTCAATGCTGACAGATAAAATAATAAGCAATGTCCTCTCAAGAGCAAAATGCCTTGAAAAACACCAACTGCCATAAAAAGCATAAAACCTGAAGGCTGATTAGCTATTTGTTTTGTTTTAGGAAATTTATATCCTGATTTTTATACTCCAATTAGCACACAAAATCAATTTTTGGAACTGGAATCGAAAATAAAATATCAGTTCTAATTACCTCACTTAACAAAATAATTCTTAAAGAGAGAGATAATTTTCATAATAAGCCATTGATTACAATTGTAATGTGAGAAGTGGATAATTATTTAAACTCAACTTTTAATGGGAATTTTTACGATAACACAGAATATGCAAGAGTGAAGCTATGGGTGCACAATCAATATCTCATTAGGCTCAAAATGTTATATAACGTTTTTATGTGTCCTTAATCTATGCTTTTCTTTACAGAAGAAGTGACAGATTTAATATATATAGAGGATTAACTGGCTTTGTGTAAGTAATTGCTTTTCTTTTGGGGACGTACCTAGCCCCCAAACACCTAAACTGACTTCTAGCTTTCTCTGCATGTGGATTAAAATACCCATAGTCTTCCTTTGTATGATTTTGTCCAATTAAAGGAAGGGGAGAGGTGTACTCATCACAACTAGAGTGCCCATTTCATGATCAAATGGGAAGAATTACTAACAATCTTGGAACTAGGAGTTGGCTTACCTTTCTATTGTCAAGGATAGTAATTTGCTTGTTTGAAGTAGAATTTCTTGCTCTGATTAAGAGTGTGAGGGGAAGCTCTAAAACACAGTGGTTACTCCTCAGAAAGTAGTTTACCTGCATTTGTATCCCAGCTCCATTGGGACCCTACCAAAGACCTTCAAATGTTGGGTACATTACCTTACCACTTGGTGCCTAGGATTCTGCATCTGTAAAATCAGGGTAACAATGCTTCTACCATTGGCAGTATGAGACTCAAGGAAGATGCTTTATATAAAACACTTGGAACAATGCGTATCACATAATTAGCACTCAGCAAATGTTTGCCATTATTAGAGGAATTAGTGGGCGACCTAGGGTAAATGGAAATGTGTTTGGTTTTCTGTGTATCTTTAATTCATGGCAGAGACCCAGGTCAGCCAGGGTTTAAAGGAGCTGATCCCTCTTATCAAGATGAAAAGTCTAACAGCAGTAAAGTGTTTTCTACACTGCATCAGTGTGAGGGATGCCCGAATTCAGGAATTTTTGTAATTACTTTTGGTAAGGCATCTGGCCACACATCTAATTAGCATGCACTGCTTTTCTGCCTGTCAGAAACACAGCAGCTCTGTGTAAGTGGGCAGTTATGACTGAGAAAAAGCTTGATAACAAAGCCAAATCTACAGGCACTCAATTAAAGGAAACGTTTTTTGTGTGTAAATATTGAGAAATAGTGAAATGCAATGCAGAGTGACAGACAGAACATAGACTTGAGAGCTAGGCAGTCACTGACTTGAATCTCCCTTCTGTCACTTGCCACCTGTGTGTCATCGGGCAGTTATTTAACACTCATGAGCCATCAGTTATAAAAGAGGGATAGTAATATCTACTTGCTGGGGAGATTCAATTATATAAGACTGTAAACATAAAGAGCCCAAGCTGACATCTGGCACAGGGCATGCCCTAGAATAGATACTTTTAACCACCACCACGATGATCTGCTGTGCCAGTTGCATTCTCAAGAGGAATAGCTGGCACTTACTGAGTGCCAGCTTCACAGGTGTTATTCACGTAATCCTCTTCAAATCTCTATGAGGTAGGAATCACCATTATTAATATCCCCATCTTGGAGATGAGACAACTGAGGCACAAAGAGGCTGAGGGACTCACCCAAGGTCCAACAACAGGCGGGTTGCAGAGCTAAGTGTCCACACTCTTCACTGATGTATGCCATATCTCAAGTGATGAGTACCTGGCCTTCCTCCCCTGCCTCTCCTTCTCAGAGCAAATCGAGTCCATCCTAGAGCACTTACACTGCCTGGCCCTAGATTCACATGTGCATATGCATGTGTGTCTGCCTGGGAGGCTGCAAGATCCTTTCTAGTGCCTCACTCACTTTTAGATTCTCACTACATAGGTGAGCAACCGATGGCAGAGAAATGAGAGCAGAGAAGATTTGAGATGTCTTCTCTGATAGGACAGTATTGCAGGGTGGTATAGAGCGATGCCATCTGATTGGCTATCGGGAATCACTGCATGATTAGGAAAAGTCTTGGGGGGAAGTGGAAACATGCTAATTTGCCACCTAGTTTGCCAAATGGCTGTTCCTCTGTGGGGGAAGGTGAGAAGGTGAAGCCATTATGGACTGTAGTTATAGAAATGAAGGGTCATTGGGTATTTCTGTGTGACTTCACTTCCACACACTTTTTGTTGAGTTCACCAAGCCCATGGCTTTTTCAGGTCAGGGGAGCAAGGAGAGAGTGTTAGTGTTTATTGGTAATGGATTCAGGGTCACGTGGGCTTCACTGTGAGGACCCAGTGACCCCATAGCCTGTGGTTTGCCAATATTCCATATAGTCCACGTGCTGACAAGTGACCTCGTCAAACTCCAGGACCCCAGTGTTTTCTCAGAAAAAATTAACAAAAAGATTCTAAATATTATCAGACCCTGCTTTTTTGCCTAGAGCCATTCTGAAATGAATTAACCACCAATAGCCTATAAAACTCTTGGAGCTGCTAGTCAGCGTTCAGAAATTGCACTATCCGAACTAATTCTGGGAAGATTTAATTTGTAGAGGCTTTGTGTTCATTCTGCCAATGAACATTAAAGGAAAATTCAGAGAACCAATGGCCAAATTTAGGTTCATAATTAATAATTCCAAAAAGAGCTGCAGAGAGTCCTAATACTGGGTAATAGAAAATGCATTTTTTTTTTTTAAGAACAGCATTTTCCCTCACAATAGACACTTTTAGAGGGACTACACTTCTGTAGTTAACGGCTTTTTGCCCGAGATGGTCAGCTCACAGCTCATGCTTCTGGCCCCATGTGGGTATTGACCTGCTTTCTAATTCTGAGCAGCTCATTTACCCTCCAGCCTCAGATCACCCATCTGTGAAGGGAGGGGACAGCTTGCAGCCCTCCCCCTGAAGTAAAACAAATAGCAGGATGAAAGAAGTGCTTAAAACTGTTACTCCAGATTACTAGAGGTCAAGGGAGTAGGCATGAAAATACTAGAGGCCAAGATAGGAGGCATGGATATAAATTTTTGTTCACTTTATCATTAACCCCAATACCCTTTTTTTCAATCGCAGTGGAAAGAGTTTCAAAAATGTTCAGGTCCTTAGCACAGTCATGCTAATAATTATATTTTTATAATTATTAAATATAATTTATTGATTTTGTGGTCATTACCTCCAGGTCAGTATTCTAAAATCCAGTTCTCTGTGTAAGAAGCTAGATGGAGGCTGGGCCAATAAGCTAGTGGACTCCAGAAAGGAAAAAAAACAACACTGGAATTTGTTTCTTTGGCTGAAATGAGCATGTGATTATAAGCATTGATTCTCTCTTCAAAAACTGGGGTATTAAACTAGATTCTGGTTGAGTGCATCGGTTAGTTGGATTCTGGTTAATAGAGATTTGCACTTATTTAGAATGGAATGTGTTACTTGGTGCTTCATAGAGTTTTTCCAAGGCAATTTCTTTAGAACAGTGAGGTGAAGGCACATTAAAAAATGACATTACCCTGAACAAGTTCTGTCAGTGCACTTGGCTCCGAAGCTTAGAAACAATTAAGACGTGCCCATTAGATTCCAAGCCCCAAGGTGATCCTCTGAAGTTGTTGAGGGCACATTTTTCTTTATTGCCTGTAATTTGCTTTCTTGACTGATTAGAGGTGATGGTGTCGAACAGTGGCTGACACATATGCACATGTGAGCTAAACATAGCTGCCCGTGGAAGTAAGAAATGCAATTTCTGACAGTTGTGTAAAGAGCATCCGCTCCCACCAGCTGGAAACAGCCTGACCTCCACCCCAGGGCCACTCTTCTGAATCCAAAGGAGCAGGAAAGGAGAGTCAATACGTTATCTTCCCAGTCACTGTTTGTCACTTTGTGTGTGTCAGAGCCGTGTGCCCCCTTGTCATACGAATGGTAGTTTCTGGAAGGGCACTCTGGTTTGGCAGCTTTCTACACCCTTAATCGGCACCTCAGGTGACATCAACCTGCAGCGCAGCTGCTCTAGCTAAGGTTCAGCCACTTAAGACAGGTCGAGGCAGGCTGTTTACGCATTTAAGTGGGAGAGCAGAACCCAAGTAGTCCTCAAGATTTACCGAGGACACAATTATCGCCTTCCTTTCAACGGCAGGTGATGCATTTGCCACCGAGGAGTATAACACACTGCCGCTCTCAGTCATAACGGGAACAACGGGAGAGAGACGCCGAAGGAAAGAGAGAATGTCAAAGAGCTCTGGGTTGGAAATTGCATTTTGCAGATGCCATTAAGCTCTGTCAGGAGAGAAGATGAAAATGCTAATTGACAGATTTAGTTATGTTTTATTGTCTGCGAGTTGCTGAGTAACTCATCAGATGATGCTGTTTAATCATTAATGTAAAACTTTCAGAGAAATCTGTCAATTGTTTGCTATTCATCTTTTACTCTCTCCACAGAGGTGTCTTAAACTACTATACCCTGCCAGCAAAAAAGGAGAAAGCGTATATTTATATTCAGTTCAGGACCTGAAGCAAGTCTTAATCTGCACAAGAATATTAATTATAGTGTAAAATATTCTGCACCAGGCAAGGGAAATTATGGTATCTTTTATTTTTTAAACTAAAACTACACACACACAGTTACTTGTGCACACATATTCACCCAGAATTTCTTCATTCATAATAATAGGATGTGTATTTGTGTGTTCATTTGCACGTATATATATTAAATGCATTACTATAATGTATTTGACATACAGCAGATACTATTTGTGAGCTACCACTAATACTATATGATGCAGAAAGATATATCAAAAAGTTAGAATTAGACTTGTACTTTTCTCTTTGCTAATAAATATTTCATTACATTTGCAACAAAGATGAAACATACCTGCTTTTTAAAATCAATTTTTACTACATTTGGTAAGAAAAAAAAAATTGCTTTCTTGCCCACATTCCCCCCCAGATGTGGAAAAGAATGTCCCGGGTACACGCTCTGTATTCTTGGCATTTTAACCACTGACCTCTCAGGTCAAATGTTACTTTTGGAGAACCTTTGAAAAACAGATTCCTCAAACCTTTCCTAGACCTAAACCTCAGAAGAATCTCCTGGACTCTGTATGTTAAATAACTCCACAGGTGAATGGATGGAGCTGGACCAAGCAGTGGTTCTGAGTGCCCTGTCTTTCTGGGACATTTGTAATACAGAATAAGAGGTTCTTTGACTTCATTACTGTTTCCACAGTTCTGGGCAGCTCAGGACTTACAAAATGTACATACTCTCTTGCAGCATTACATGTGATGACTAAATTATTATATCATTCACGTGTCTCTGTGCAAATATTCCTCCTCCTGTGTAATGTAAATTATGACAGTTCTGGGTCCATGTTCTGCACATCTGCTCAAACCCCATCTTTCTACAAATGCCTTGTCCATCAATCCCCGCAATTTTGTAAGATTTATTCTTTTTTCTTAATTTATTCTCCCTTCTTTAAAGCTTGGCTACTATTTTATTAAAGTTGATTTCTCTTTGGTTGGTAGATTTCACCTGGAGCACCTCTGCTTACATCTCTAAATTTCTTCACTTTTGAGATGTCAGCTGGAAACAGAAATATTTGAGGTGGATCTGCCTCCTCTACTTGATTGTTTTCCCTTGCCTCTCCCCTTTTGCCCACTGTCCATGTAGCTATTCTCTAAGTGCTCCTGGCCTAGCACAGGGGCCTGTCAACAGGGAGCTGGGAGCTGATGAGGATAGACATGAAGGCAGACCCAAATCCTGATACCCCCGAAGGTGTAGCCGTCATCTTGGAACAGTTCACGTTTCCCTTCTCAGCTTTTTCATCTACTTGGTGGAAAACTTGGCCTCACTTTCTGAAAGTTTAATAGAGAAAAACTAATGGCTGATATATGTGGGTAAAGGAAACTCAAAACTAATTTATTTTTATTGTCTTTCTTTTTTCTGTATAAAATAAGTGGTCCCTGGTAACTACAGGGCATTTCTACATAAAGGAAATATTTAATCACTTGTCCCAAGATTATGGATACCCTAGGGGAACAGACTTCTAATATTATGATTGCTCCAAGTGTTTCTCTACATGAAAGTTGCCAGCATTTAATGATATGTCAGTACTGTTCATCTGAAGTTGAAATGCAAGTATGTTTAAAATTAAACATGAGCCCCTGCATCTAGTTTACCCTTCAAATAGTATTTACATATTATTTCTATTTGTAGATGGAACTGTAGACCTCGCTGGATGGGTTAGTTGCTTTCACTGCTTGTTACTATCATATAATCGAGTTTGCAATATCTGATATTTTTCCATGTTTCTATTATGTGTTCTTTATTTAATGCTCTTAAATATTTAACACTTCTGTTGTCAATATATGTCAAGTACTACCCAGACCGTGGAGACCCTATGAGCTGTAACTGGTGGCCAGACAAGTCATAAATTGTTAGTCAATTTCAACTTACTTTTTAGTTCTGCCTCTGTAGTTTCACCTTTTTTCTCTTAAAATACATTGTTTTAAATATCTTGATTCACATAAGAGCTCAGTTGCTCTGTTTAAAACAAGATGGATAAAAATTCCTCTCTCCATCAAGCTGCTGTATATATTGTGCTTCCTCCACCCTGCCAAGTTTCAATTCCCTATTCACCTGAAACTAGTATAACGAGAGCAGATGTTCAGTGAAGTTTGGAACCAAATATAAGATTTGCAATTTGCAGCCCATCCTAACATCAACCCAGAGAGATTCCCATAGTCTGCTCTTAAAAATCAAGTATGACCCATCTTTGGCGGTGGGAGGCTCCTTGTTGGGATGGAAAGAACACAGATTTTGAGGAATAGGAACATTGTTTCAAATCTTGATTCTACCAACTGGGTAACCTTGGGTGTACTGGGGCAGGTGGAGGGCAGATTGATGATCACTGAGTTCTGAGGATGTGGGCCATATTTGGTCTACATCTGAGTTTCTCAACTTCAGTGCTATTGACATTTTGGGTGGGATAATTCTTTGGGGGAGGGGCTAGCCTGTGCATTGTAGGATATTTAGCAGCATCCCTGAATTCTACCCACTAGATGCCAGTACCATCTCTACTTCACTCCCCACCCCCAGGTATGACAACCTAAAATGTCTCCTGGGATACAGAGCTACTCAGAACTGGTCTATGTGCTCACTTTTTACCCTCATAGGAGGAGTCCTTGAGTTATCAATATCCCTATTGTCTGATGAAGAATGCAAAGCTGAGGAAGGAAAAATATCTAAGCACTTTACAAAGGCCCTAAGAATTTTAGATGACTAGATTCAATCTATTTACCAGTTTTTGAACGATACAGAAAACTTTAATGAATGCTGTTTTCCTAGGTCCTATTGGGAGAGAATTGGCATTGCTATTCATTTCTTCCATTACTAAGATTGTTCTTTCACTTTGTGAGTCCCCTGCCAATCATTATTTCTTCAGATCAATTAGTATATTAGGTCTACAACCTGCAGAATAACCAGGGCCAGGAATCTACATTTTGCCTTTGAAACTCTAAGGATAATAAACAACAGTGCCACTGGGTTGTGGCAATTAACATATCTTTGTCTAGAATTGGGATTTAAATCCTTCCGAGGTACATTCTCACCTAACAATATGGAGAGAGGGTAAAAAACAATTCCAGATGCTGATGACATAGCATTTGGTAGCAAGCCTTAAGGAGGGAAAAAAAGAAGAAAATAATAGCCCAGGTGGGAGCAGTAGTGTGTTTCCATCTGCTCAGCAACAAATTCAGGCAGGAAAAGAGCAAGAAGATGAGTGCTTACCCTGGAACTCTAAATTAGGGGTGAGATTCCCAGTGTATCCCATTTTTGCCCACCCATAAGAATCACCTGGTAAATACCCAAGTCTCTTACCTGGAGGTTTTTGTGCAGAAGATTTGGGATTGTGTCCAGAAGTAGGTATTTTCTTGAAGCTCCCCAGATGAAATTTATGATCAAATAGTTTGGAAACCTTGAAGTCTAAATCCTAGTCACTCAGAATGTGGTCCACGGGTCAGAAATATATATCTTTAAGAAGGTCCCCAAGTGAACTTTATGATCAAGTAAGGTTGGAAACCCTGAAGACTAAACTCCAGCTACTCAGAATGTGGTCTCGGAGCCAGTCACACATGTATCAAATGGAGCTTGTTAAGAATCAGATAGGGCTCCACACTCTGATTCAATAGGGCTGAGGTGGGACCTGAGGCTCTGCATTTCTAACAAGCTCCCAGGAAATGCTGATGCTTCTGGTTTGTGGGTTCCACTTGGAGCATCAGGATCCTGCTGACTTGAGGCTGAAGAGGACAGAAGGATGCGTTGGCATGAAATCCCACTCCGTGGGTGACGCTGGGGTTCTTGCAGGCAGGTCACTGGAGGCAGAGTACAGGTCAGTGGATTGGGGCAGCATGGAATGATAGGATTCTTCATTTAATAGGCATGACGTCTGGATATCCAGGTTTACCGAAGTCTTTTTCAAATGAAGAGCTGGAAAATGTCTCAGAGGGAAGGTACAACTGTCATTGCCCTCACGCCCCAATTTACCAGTTCTGTGTTAGGCTTCGTTGTTCCTCAATCAAGAGTAACCCGAGTAGCTGCTGTTCCCTGCCCCAGTGCAGCCCTGCCCCGCCCCCTCCTGCCTAAAGTAGCCCACCCTCCAGGGCTGGCTGAAGGAGAGAGCTGCGCGATGGCTCACTGCTGGGAGGTCTGTAGGAACATCCATTGGCTGCTTTCACCTTTACCCTCTCTGGCACACGCAATTGTACATCTGAAGGTGGAGTCTGGTAAAAGTGAACTCTAGAGAAATTTTGAAGAGGGGGGAGGTAGCCAAAAGGTAACATGAGCCAGGTCCCGAGTGGTGGCAATATCTACAAGTGCCAGAGTTGGCAACCTCCTGCCTAACAGAGAAGAGAAGACACCTCCACGCCTTAGTTTCAGCAAAGCCTAATGGGCTCTGATTGGGTCAGGTGCCCCTGCTTGAGCCAATCAGCATGGCCAGGGAAACGGGATGTGCTGATTGGCTTTCATTCGGGTCACAGTCTCCAGCCAGGGGCAGGGACAGAGGGCTGAGAAGTAGGGAAGGGGTGCTTCCCTGAAGATGGGGACGTGATGATCTCCAGAATAATAAATGTGTGCTGCATACACTCACCAATAACTTCAAACAATGTCATACCCTTTAAGCAAGTGTACAGTGGTGCTAGATAAACTGGAGATGGGTGTGCTCAGGAAAGGCTTGGGTTGCAATAATAAAAACGAGTTACAGTGCATGAAAATCCCTCAGGAAACGTCTCAAAGGCCCTGTGCTAAGAAGGAAAGCCAGTTTCTAGGAGAGTACTTTATTCTTAGGCTTATGTAGACACACGGGGGCAATGCACAAATGCTTTCTTCACAATCAGTAGTAGTCTAACTCCCATCCTGTCTTGTTTGGATCTATCCTTGCCAAAAGGCTAGAGCACACACCGTGGAGACAAAGTCCTGGTTCAAATCTCTCCGGCTCTCACTCGCTAGCTATGTTGGGAAAGTGGCTTAACATTTAAAGCTACTGTTTCCTCATTTATAAAGGCAGATATCACCACCTCCCTCCCTGCCAGGTAGTTGGAAGATTAAACACTCCAATAATGGACAGCGACTTTTTGTCTATTTTTGTCACCGTTGTACCCATAGCTTCCAAGACTGACAATAGCAGGTGCTCAATAGAGTTTGGGTGAATAAATGAATTAACGTTTAAAGTACTTGATTTACAGCATATGTTTTCAAATATGTAGTTTTTTTCTTGCTTACAACTGATGCTCATGTGTGACTGCAACAAATTCCTTTTATTGGGCTAAAATCACGCCTTCCTTGTGATACCCATGGGAAATCTTTGGAAGAAATTGTGAAAATTTCTCTTTATGCCTCACCCCCCTGCCGTGTGCTTAGAAGCCCATCTCCAAGCAGCACAGCCAGGGGAGCTACCAGAGAGGCTGAAATTTTCCAGAAGTCTTTCTGGCCGTTCAGCCTGAGTCAGCCGGCAGTGAAACAGACTTTCCTACTTCTGACAAAATCCTTTAAAATACTTTTTTGTGTGTAATTCCAAGTAAATATTTTTATAAGAATCTCTCAGTGAGTCAGTTTTGCTGTCACCAAATAAGCTTCAGAGAAACTCAAATGCCGTTCGGGACTTCTGCATTCTCAAAGTAGGGTGTTCCTTTATTATTCCCATGAGCCAGCCCTGGCCTTATTTGTGCCTCCTCCACTGCCTGTTTACAGAGGGGTGGGTAAGTTAAATTTGATGAACTCCAACCTCCTTTTTTAAAGCTTTAATTTTAAACTTTGGTTGTAGTTTTTGAAACCTAGCAGAGTCAAAAATGTATGTAATGGCAGGTAATTTTTGAGGCCGAACCTGGAAAACCAAGACTTCTGTTAGGAGCTCAGGATCTATCTCAGATAGCTTTGTGCATCTCCCAGAAAAATTTCTAGGAGTTTCTTTAGGCATAATTTCAAATTGCTGATGCCAGGCCCTGGGTGGGACAAACACTTCTCACACTTAGAAGCTGGGCTCTGCCAAAGGCTGGGGACTTGTAAAAAAGAATTAGAGATGTTAGTTTGTTTTATTTATTTTTTTAAGCATGTGTCCACAGAGCCTCAGCCTTTAAAAATGTGATTCCAGCTGGGACAGTGATTAAGTTTAATCTACATCTCTGTCAGATTCCCCAGACAGCGGTGCTCATTCTGCCATTTATTTTGCTGCCAATGCTGTACCACAACTGTATGCCAAGGGATGAGGGGACAGGCAGGAAATATGCCTTTGGAGTGTGCTTAGCCCTTATGAGAGCTGGCAAGCATTGTGTAGGGCAGAGACTTTAGTTTTAATTGGCTAAATCATAGTATTAGGAATCACTTACATAGTTCATGTGTAATCCTCCTCCTCCATTCTTTCCCCATCTCCCTTCCTCAGCATTGTCCTGATCTGACCCTCACTTATTTCATAAGCCTCTCCAACAAAGGATGGAGGGAGGGAAACCAATGTGCTGAAATAGGAGAGTTGCGAGCAGGTGTAAGGAAAACGTGAGAGGAGAAAGTGAGATATGGTAAATGGTTTTGCATGATCCATGTAGTTAATGTTTGCTGAGTTCTTCCTTTGTGACAGATACTATATTAAGAATTTTAACATGCTTTTTCTGATTTAATTCATTTTCCCGGTTTTACATGATCACAGAAACGGAATTGTCAAATACCCATCACTTGTATAGATTATCTTATTTATTAAATCATTTTCCCTAGTTTTAACCAAACTGGGAATGGTTTGAAGACACACTTGGAATAAAAGTCCAGCAAATGTTTATTGAATAGAAGAATGGGAAGAAGGATGGATGGATGGATGGTTGGACAATTATTTGGGGCTCGTCTAGATGTAAGAATATTAATTAAATATTTTTCCATAGTCATATTCTTAGAGGTCTTAGAGAGGATCCAGTCCACTGGTTCTCAAAGTAGGTCCCTAGTCTGACAGTGTCAGCATCACCTGAGAACTTGTTGGAAATGTAAATCCTCAGGTCTCATGGTGTGAGACTTACCGACTCAATTTCTGGGGTTGGGGTCCAGCAATCTGTTTTAACAAACCCTGTTGGTAATTCTGATGTTTGCTGAAGTTTACAAGTCACTAATCTGGCACCATCTCTTTGTTTTATAAATGAGGAAACAGAGTTTATATGTGTTTCAGGATCTGATCTCAGGGTAAATAAATGCAAATTTTAGAAGACTATTCTGCATGAGTAGTGAAAAGGGCTGGAAAGAAAGATACACTTTCAACTTTTCTTGATGATTTAAAAATAACATTTCATTTTCAACTGCCCACTCAAATATTAATTATACTGTTTGAACACTATGAGCCCCAGGTTTCTCATCAGTAAAATTGAGATAGCAGTACTTGTTTTATTGTGGAGCATATAAAAGATAATTAAGTAAATTTTATGACACTGCATTGAAAAATCAAGCATTATGTAAAATGTAATTTTTCTAAGTCCTTTGCCCACTAGATCAGCCTGAATCGATCATACCTGCCTCTGGATCTCAATCCTAGGTAGAATGATATCCTCTCTATTGCTGTAAAATATAATTTACTGTATGTAACTTGCCACATGTCTGCTCAGTCCCATTCTCTGAGGCCCATGGTTATCTCTGACATTTCTTTTCATTTCTTTAGCACAGCATCATTTGCACAGTGGGCACTAAAATATTTGTTGACTTAACCACAGGTATTTTTTACAGATTAGAAGGACTCTGCCTGTTTAATCAAATCTGTTGACTTTCTGCTAAACAAACCTAATATATATATAAATAATAGGCTTTACAAAAATGATGACTTAGGAGATTATATTTATAGTAAAAATGATTCATCATGATAAAAAGTGTCTATTCGATTTATACAAATAAGATACACATGCAGTGTGTTATACAAACACATTTTATATTTTAAATTTTAACTAAGTTTAATATTGGACTAAGACAAAGCATGGTTATAGTTAAAATTGAGAAGGCATTACTGTCCAATTAAAGTGAGTTGAATAATTTTGCTTTGGAACTGGGAATTGATCAAGTTATTGCCTTTTTTTCCCCCTTTAATTTCAAATGGGTTCATGAGGAAGAAGAACAAACACATTTTAAGTGGCTGGAGAATATTTCATTGTCAAACTCGGACATAGGAAGAAGGTGATGGAGTTATTGAATTTAAAGTCATGTGCCTTACGACTTATAGACTCAATGGGAAACTAGATGCCTCCCATGTATCCACAGCCAGGCAGACATAGCCCATTTATCATTATTTCTTCCTTCTCTCTTCTTTTTATTAAATACCAGTACCATGTCTTTCTTCTTTTCAGTCTAAGGGAGATGTAGCATTCAAAGACTGGTGTTTCCACCTAGTGCTAATACTGCTTTAAGTTTCTTTTTTTTGCCAAGAACATGCTAACAAAACCTGGGTTTGCCTTTAGCTACTCAGTACCAGGATGGCAAAGCCCTTGTGGAGTCTAGATCAGGGGTTCTTAACCAGGGGTCCATTGACCACCAAGGAGTCCGTGGAAAGATTTCAGGGGTCTGTGAGCTTGAATTGAAGATTCCAAAAAATATTATTCTTCTGGGGATATGTTGGTGCAGCTGTGATATATTTATTATTAAATAATACACAGTATAGTGTGGACTTGTTAAGGGGTCCGTGGTTTTCACCTGACTGGCAAAGGGGTCCGTGGAACAAAAGAGGTTAAGAACCCCTGATCTAGATTATAGAGTAACAAAGTCTTTGTGATTCTTTGAGAAAAGACAACATGAGTATTCGAAAGTGGTACCATCCATTTCTAGTACAAGTTTTCAATGTATATTTTAAATAAGAACTGGGGCCTTAACAGAGACTCAGCACAGATGAGAATAACAGAGTGACTTTAACAGAGCCTTACGTGCTCGAAGGGCTAGTCCCACGGAAGGACACTGAGCAGGAACTGATCTCCAGCCTCAGTCTCCGAGTTAGCAGGGGGTGAGGGGAGATTCATGGTTGTGATGTGGGGTTCTGATCGGGGGTGGCAACCACAGGAGTGCTTCTGGACGTGAGTCCTCATGCAGAGGTCATAGTTTAATTCCAGAACAGTCCACCGGGGCTAGAGCAAGATCTGGGTCAGTGACTGGGCTCACTGGATGAAGTGGATGGTGGATGAACAAAAGCAATTGTGGGTTTAGAGCCAGACAATAGCACTAGGGTTTAGGGCTAAGCTCATTTCCAGGGAAGAATTTGGAGCCTTTTTAGAAAAACCCAGCCCATTTATGAGGAATGGGCAAACAGGCTGGGAGTAATGGAAAACAAGGTGATCAACCTGCCCTGGTTTGCCCAGGACTTTCTTGTTTTAGCACTAAAAGTTCCATGCCCTGGGAAGCATCTCACCCTTGGGGAAACCAGGATGGTTGGCCACCCTAAATCGTGAGGATGGACTATAGCTCAGCAGGCCTGGAAGCATTTAGCACCTAGTTCCCATATTTCCCAATAGGTAGAGCAGGCACAGAACTTTGCTTGCAAGATGAGATCCAAAGCCCACAGATTGGTGTGGGTTTTTATAGAGCGAAGCAGGGAAAGCCACCTTGCTAGAAGTCTAAGTTCTCTCCAGCCTGTCGGCCTCGGCAGGCATAGTCCAAGAAGTCATTAGATTTTAGAGATATTCCAAAATAGAAGTTTGGCTTTGTTATTCTGGTAAATAGTAAATGAGCATTGAGTCCTTCCAAAATAATTAGAGGCCGAAAGACTCTTCTTTCTGATTAATGATAGCTTAGACCGCCTAGTCAAAAGCAGAAAGCTACATTGTTTCCACTTCTTGTGATTCTTGTATCATACAAGTGCTGTCCACAGTCAGGGGCATCCTCCCACCTCTTGTTGCACTTGGCTTTGTTTGACCTGAATGAATAACAATATGGGAGGCTGAAATTAGATTCACCTGCAGGTTACCCTTAATTTGCAGCCTTTCAGTCATAAAAATGAAGGTTCTTTTCATGTTAACTAGCCTTATTCTTGAGTGTGATTCGTTATTATAGCAAATTTAATTTTGCATGAAACGCATGATAGCTAATTATGTGGCATTTGCATACTTGGAGCAAATTCACAAAAATATTTGCATAAATTTCCTGATGTTCCTTTTGACTCGTTAACAACCTCATCTCAGGAAATTGCCTTCCTAAATTGATTTAACACATCTGTCTTGTCTAAGTGACTGATTTTCATAAAAAAAAAAAAAAAAAGGATTAAGATACTTAAATTGTTATTGGCTGGTTAGTGAACTGAGTTGCTACCCAAAATATGTATTTTTAAAAATGGAGTTCCTGCTCTGGGTGATTGTCTCAGTACAAAGTATTTTTTATCAGCCTCAGCTTTCTTTGGGACACAAATGTTGCACAGTCCATTCATTGAATGATTTAGACACTGAAGGCATTAAAAGGAGATTAATTTTTTCAAAAAAAATTTTAAAAGTAACACCCTAGATGCATCTGCTCGTGGGTACTGCTTTCATGCTGATTTGAAAAATGGCACCTACATCCGTTTTTACCTCACAGCAGTTCAGATTGCTGCTTTTGCATTATTTTAATTAAATGGAATTTTCACCTGATGCAATGAAGCAAGTTACTTAATGATACTCCCAGTCCCCTAATGAGATAGTCTAAAAAGAAATCTTGAACGGTTACTCAATCCAGGCGACTGAAACTAACTGTAGATTCAAATGAGTAGGTAACCTTGAAAATGGGGTGAGGAGGTACTGTGTGACTATAATAAAGACGGGCTGTCCAGTTCCCATAAATTAGAACAGTGGTTCTCCAAATTTGGTGGGAACAGACTTACCTGGAGGGTGTGTTAAAAATAAAGATTGCTGGGCCCCATCCCCTGAGATTCTGATTTGCATGTCTCAAGGCTTCACAGTTGATGCCAAAGTTCCTTATCCAGAGACCACACTGGGAGAACCCTTGAATTACACCCTAATTATTAGAAGAACATATTTTTCTGAAGTAGCTTAGCTATTTCGCCTGAGGCAGGGAACACAGTCTTGGTCAGACCTGGGCGGAACCAAGAAGAGAACACCAGCATGTGCTAAGTTGAAATGATGAGTTCCTGCTTCATTCCAGAGATTACTTGGCGCACAGACAAGCGCTCTGGGCACGAGATCTCTAAATTAAAAGTTGCTATGTGTTATAATATTTCTCTCTACCAGTGGGAGTGCTGTTCAACCGTGGGCTTAATTTGTCTTGGCCTTCAAGAGAAAAGAAATTTCTTTTTTCCTGGATCCAACTCTCTACCGTCAGGGCAAAATGGCTAACTAGTTACCCTTCAAAGAGTAGAACTGTGTTTTTTTTTTTTTTACTTCCGGCTGTATCAGCCTTCCAGGTTACTACAAGTAACAGCCTTTTTAATCAGAGGCATAGTCATCATTTTATATCGAATCACTTGGGGCACTTCTGAGGACAATCCCGAATTTCTTCATATATAACAAGTTACAGAGTTTGGGTTAGAAAGTACAAGGAAATAGACTGGATTTAACTTCAGGCTCTTTGATGAGAAAAATAAAAATGTTTGCTACTGAGTCCATTGCTTTTATTGTAGCATCTTCTGCTTCATAAGCCCTTTTCTCTACCCTCCAAAACAATGCTAGAATCTTCTTTGAATGATTGGCAGTTGATTCCATAGGCCCAATTCTCCTGAAGCTGTTTATCCTGAAATAAGAGAATCAACTAAGGCATAGTTTCTGAGTCTCTGGAGGCAAAGTGGAAGGGGAAAAGGGCTCTATTGTCTCATGGGTGCACATTTCCCATTGTTCCCCTTTCCCCTTTCCTTCCTTGGGAGATAGAGGGGCTACTTATGAAAACAGCGTGCCACCACCTGATGCAACCTCTCTGTCTCCAGGAAGCAGAGGCCCATTTCCTAAAGGGGATCCCCCTATCAGCTTCCTACTTTTAGTTCCCTCTCGGTGTTTGGTCAGATTTAAAGATTTGAAAAGGAAGAGAGGCAGCTAGATGTGTCCTGTTTTTCTCCCTTGTCCACTATAGCAGTCTTGGTCTTGGTGGAGGAAACCCTACTGACATATCAATTAACAAGTCCACAGAGAGCTAAGTTCATTTCAATAGAATGGGCCCATCATGGAGGACGTTGGGCAATCAAGTGTCTTCAGCACTGGGATTGCAACAGACTAGAAGATGACTGAGGAGTCTCCATGTTGGAGGCCCTCCAAGATGGCAGCCCTGACTGAGAAGAAGGTGCTGGTACATTGGCCCACAGTGTCACTTGCAGATGCTCCTTTGTATTCAAGCTCTGCTCTCTTATTTCTTAGGCCTCTGCACTTGCCCAGAGCTCACCCCAAAACTTCATTGCCCTGCCTGCCCTGGATGAAATGAATCCTCAGTAGAGGACAGTCTTTTTTTTTTGTCTCCTGAGTTCAAACTCTGTTGCTACTTGTGTGGACATAGCCATGGAGTACACTTAAGTTGATCACATGGACTATCGTCCAAGAAGCCCCTGCAGCTCTTTTAACATTCAGTATGAAAATGATGTTTTTCTGGTTCAGTCCATATCTCAGTGGTAGTTTTCTCTTGAGAGTGTTGTGGTTTTGCAGCTTTTGTCAATCAGATTCAGATTTCTTTGCGACTTCCAGAATTCTTCAAGACTTTTGGTCCACTTTCATATTTTGCATCGATCATACATTGATCTGTTCTTTATGTATGTGTGTGTGGGCACATATACCCTACAGGATATTAGACCTGAGGGAGGTTGCTTAGGGAGGACAAACATATCCCTTGGGGACTCCATCCTTTCTTTCCTGGGTACGGTGCCGGGGAATGCCCAAGGTCTCCCCTGTGGCATTACTTGATGTTAATATGGAGACTGGATTTAGGAGTAAGAGGGAAACGTGGCTGTCAGTGGTGGTGATTCATATGTTCTGCTGCCTTTTTGTTGTAGAAAAGACAACACGACAGACCTAGTGTTTATCTTCACCAAAACAAGTCTGGAAATGTTTAAATACTTAATAAATTTCATAGCCTGCAGCCACAGGAGAGCAAGGAAGACTGCAGATCAGGTCTATTACTTTGATTTTCACATTTTTATGATGAAAATATAGACATAAATGCAACCTAATCCTGAGTACTACCCAGCCCTACCCCAAGGCAGTAAAAGGTAGTCTTTGAAATGTCTCACTCCAGGAAGAATATTCTTAGCTCTAGTGTGATTTACAGTCAGTGCCCACAAGTGAGAAATGTAGTTTAACAGGCCAAATCCTCATATCCTTGAGTCCACCAATGCTTTCAGGCTTAGAAAATAATATCCAGAAAGCCTTATATGTTAATAAATAAATGCATAATCTCCTGGTTCATGGGAAATAACCCATTTCTTGAGGTAAGACTCTTATTAAGGATAAATATGAAAAACAAAACAAAAAATATTTAAAAATATTTGTATGGACCTCTTATGTGGTAAAGGGCATCTTTCTGAGATAGGGGGAGTCCACATTTTCCTAGAAGAGTTCCTGGCTCCAACATGTGTAGAAACCTCTGCTCTCTTTCCAAAACATCTTCATTTTAGTCTTTTTCCCTAATAACCTGTGAATGTCAAGAGACCCCAAGGCCCTGACTCGACTCAGTAGAATAGGTATTGTGGTGTTGCAAGGAGGGGTTTCGTTGATTGATTGGTTTGTTGTTGGTTTGGTTTGGTTTGTTGTTGTTGAATTAGACCTCCAGAAATAGCCTAACCCTCTGTTTGAGGGACCATCCTCCCCTGCTGCCCCAGGGAGAGCCAGCAACACCTCCCCGCACCAGTTCTGGTTAAAATTAGATTTTTAGGCCCCAGCTGACTCAGAACATGGGTGGGACCTGGAATCTGCCATTTTCACAAGTGCTGCAGATGCTTCTCCCTTCTGGAAAGCTTTGTTCACACCCCTTTGCCTGTCAGGCCACTGACAGCCTCCATGTTGTCAAATTCTGCTTTGACAGATTGCATTTGGCACTGTTGGCCACACCCTTCTTCTTGAGGCACCTTCTCCTGGAACAGTTATTCTCTCCTGAACTGTCTCGCCAGGCTCTGCTCCACTCACTGGTTTTGTCTTCTCTTTGCAAACTCGTAGTACTGGAGCACCTCATGGCCCATATTTGAGTCCTTTTCTCTTCAGTGGCTCATGTGGTCTCCTTCAGGCTTATGCTGCAAGCACTATCTGTACACAGTGTGGAATCCCAAATTCATGCCTCCTAGACCTCTCGCTTGAATACTGCCTCATTGACATTTCCTCTCCCATATGCAATAGAGGGCTCAAACCTAACTGCCCAGAGGAGAACAATTAATTCAGTACCCCTTCCACAAATATGCTTCTTCCATAGTCTTCCCTCTGTCAGTAAATGCCACATTACCCAATTGCTTAGGCCCAAAACCATAAAGTATGTGAGAGTCTTCTCTCTTTTCTGATACCCCTCAATCAATCATCAAGCCTTGTCAAGTCCATCTTCCAAACATATCTTGAATCTCATCACTTATCCTGACTCCCCCACCATCTCCTTAGCCCAAGTGATTATCCCCTCTTTTTGGATTTCTGCAATAGCCTCCAGTTGGTCTACCTGCTTCTGTTCTTACCACCACCCCCCTTCTCTTCTCAACAGCATCCATAGGGATTCCTTTAAAATTGAAGTGTGATTGTCTCACTCTTAAAATTAAATCCCATTGCTCTTAGTTCCCAATTCACCGAGAGCAAAAGACTTATCCTTACAAATGACTGCGAGGCCCCTAGGAGCTGTCTCCGCCCACCCACCTCATCTCTGCACTCCAGCTTCACTAGCTCCTTTGCTGTTCTTGGAACATGCCAGCACACTCCTGCCTCAAAGTCTTGGTATTTGTTCTTCTCTCTGCCTGGGATGATCCTCCCAAGACAATCACGTGGGTTAGCGCCTTCATTTCCTTTAGGTCTTTGCTGGGATGTTGTCTCTTCAGGCCTTCCTCCACCAGTCTACTTCAGCCCTTCTGTATTAGTCAGGGTGCTCTAGGGAAACTCAATCAACAGGATGTGTGTGTGTGTGTGTGTGTGTGTGTATAAATATTATGAGATTTATTATAGGAATTGGCTCGTGTGGCCATGGGGATTAGCAAGTCTGAATTCTGTAGGGTAGGTCACAAGTTGAGAACTCCAAAGAAGGTTTTGATGAATTCCCAGAAGAAGCCTACTGGCTGAAGTAGAGATAGAAATTCTTCCTTCTGACTGCTGAAGTCATCAGTTCTCCCTTTAAGGCCTTCAATGGATTGGATGAGACTTCTCTCAATGCTAACGGCAGTCTCCTCAAATGATTGTAGATGTAATCAGCCATAGATGCCACCAATTGACTAATGACTTAAATCCACAAAATACCATCACAGTAACAATCAGGACAGTGCTTGCTTGACCAAACAACTGGACACCATAAACTATCCTGGTTTGACACATGAACGTAACCATCACACCTTCCTTTTCTCCTTCTATAGTTTATTTTTCCACTTAACACTTTCCTCCATTTACTTATATTTAATATCTATCTCCCCCATAAAATGTAACCTCCTTGAAGGCAGGGTCTTCTGTCTTTGTTGTTCATGGCAGAAGCCCCCAGACCTGGAAGAGTTCCTAGACATAACTGGCACTCAGAAATATTTGCTGAATAATTGGATTTGGTTTTACTTCCACTGATTTAATTTCTTTCAGAGGGTGGGGAATGGTAATAAGGCTACTCAATAAATATGTTACTCTAAGCCAATGATTCTCAAAGAGGGTTTCCCGAACCTGCAGTATCACCTTCACCGGGGAACTTGTTAGAAATGCAAAGTCCCAGGCTCCATCCCACATCTACTGAATAAAAAACTTGGGATAGGGGCCCAGCATTTTATGGTTGAACCAGCCCTCCAGGTGATTCAGATGAACAAATATGCTAAGGACTAATAAGAGTAATCCTTCTCAGGTGATTCTTTAGCCCTGTTAAAATGCAATAGTATCCAGAAGTGCCTTGAAGAAGTGATTCTAACATTGTTGCTAACTTACCTCTTGGGCATCTATTGTTTTTGGTACTGTGCTAGGTGTCAGAATTACAAAATGTTTATAGTTTGATCTTATCAGGAAAAGCAAAAGGCCTGGCTTCACCAGAGTCCCAGGACATCTTTGGAGAATTATAGGACATAAAATGGAATATAAGAAGTGGCCAGTTTTTGAAGGACATTGAAAATGGGAGGTGCAGGAGGCCATGATATACTTCAGTGGGTGAAATGGCATTTTGTGATCCAATAGTTGCATGCAAAGCAAGTGAAAACTACAGTATACTTCTGCAGTGGATCCACTGTTCAATTCCTGCTGTTTTTGATGTAATACTGGAGTTTGGATTAGTCCTTGAACTTTCCGCAGCAAGGCTAGTCTACTTACAGTGGTAGAAGGGGAACTTATTGAGGCTTTCTGCTTATATAAGGCTGTCAGTGTTTCTCCATTATAGCAAGGATAGAGGTGGAAACGAGTATTCTACTAACACTTTCACTTATATTTTTATGGTGACTGATTTTCTTATATACAATTCACTGCCATGCTGATAAATGATATGATATTGACTTCCAGAACTTTAGGACACCTTGGATTATTTTTCATTTCCACCTCAGGGAAAAAACACTGAAAAACTTCAAATAAGTGGAGTTATTTTTTCCATCTAAGTGAATACCTTCATTTGAACAAATTGCTATCAAAAGCAATATGAAAAAAAAAAAAAAAAGAATAGGTAGCTTAGAAATAGAATAATTGTTTTCCTTTTACTTACAAACCAAGTATAACTCTTGGATATGTGTTTTACTCAAGAAAGAATACATGAGTATCAGTAAAAGCATCTTTGTCAAATTTAAATATAATTAAAAGGTGTTTACTTAGATATGAATAGAGTTCACTCATTAGAACAGAGTGATGAATGGGAGAAGACAATTTAATTTCTGCCCTTGCCCACATTGAACTAGATCTGGGAAATCAAAGGAAAATTGAAGCCAAACCTACATAGACCATACACTTAGCATGGATTTGGAGGTTTATTTTCTGATTTTGTTTTATGGCTTTGCAAACAACCAGATTCCCCCAATTCAGGGGGGTTGGATTCTTCCAATAGTTTCCCTCTGCCTGACTTTGAAACTCCTTTGAGGGTAGTTGGCTGTGGCAAGGGTACTCTCTGCTTCAATTTGGCTTGGGACATGGAAAATGTACTGGACTGGGAAACAGGAGACCTTATATCTTGTTGTAAATCTGTCATTGCTTGACTTTACGCAAGTCATTTAACTCTAAACTGAGCCTTAGTTATCTAATCTGAAATGGTGGCCTTGACTCAAAGAAGCTGCAAGGATCAAACATGAATGGAAGTCAAAGTGTTTTTGAAAACTATAACGACCAATCTATCAATAGAAGCAATCAATTAAGTAAACTAGAGATGCTAAATTGACTGCTTAGTATTTCACTTTGGTGTGTTTGCCATGTTAACTTTCAAAAGAATTGATTAACATTTAATATATTATTTACTCTATAGGCTAAGCTGCTGTAATAGGTATTACAAAATACAGTGGCTTAAATAGGATAGAAAATTCTTTCTCATGTAAGAGGCCAAGGGAGGCAGAAAGATTAGGGTGGGTAGACAGGGTACCCTGAGATCAATCCCTTTTGCCATCCTCAACATTTGGCTTCTGTCTCGGGCTCATTCTTCTATTAGAGATGCTGCCCTTCCCAGCCAGAACAAGAGGGTATGATGGGCAAGCAGCTTGTGTGTAGGCTGGAGATGGCCTGGGTATTGAATACACCATTTCTGCTCACATCTCATTGGCTTGAACTCAGTCAAGTGTTCACACTGAGCTGCACAGGAGGCTGGAAAGCAATCTCTATAGCTCAGAGGCATGTGTTCAGCTGCAACTAAGGTATTGTGGGGGCTGATTTTAAAAGTAATTATAGCCGTTGGCCAGTTTGATGTAATTATGAATTCCAAAAATATAATTGGATCATGCTTGTAAGTTGATCTGTTAATCTGGGCATGATTAAGTTATGATTAGGGTATTGACTGGGCCATGTCAGTAGGGTGTTGAGCCCCACCCCTTGGTGGGCGGGGAATCAAATATAAAAGGCATGGCAAGAACAGTTTTGAGTAGCAGTCTTTTGAGAAGCAGTTTTGATGTTGGAGAAAAGGCCCCAGGAGAAGAGAAGTGAGCCGTTCACCTGATAGTCTACAGCTGACCTTGTGGAGGAACCAGAAGAGCTAAGCCTGGAGAGAAATGCAGCCCCGGGAAGAGAGGAACCCAAGAAGCCTGTACCCTGGCAAACGTTGGCAGCTGTCTTGCTCCAACACGTGGCAATGGACTTTGGTGAGAGAAGAAACTTAACACTTTATGGCCTGGTATCTGTGAACTTCTACCCCAAATAAATACCCTTTATAAAGACCAAACCACTTTTGGTATTTCACATTAGCACCCCTTTGGCTGACTAATACAGTAATTAAAGAAAAATATATGATGGGGGACATTTCAGTAGTCTCCAGCAAATTGATGAGCTGTGTTTTACTATAAATGTATGCAAATTGTACTCAGTTTTATTTGCATTAGTCTATTATCTTGATACCAAATAGCAGGCAATAAAAATTTTCATTGTCTACCTATGCTATGTGTCTGTACTGTGTCACCATTATTTCATATTAATGAAGGTTTCATACAGGACAGTTTGTTAATATATATGATTTCACTCTGGTTTGCTGTTCATCATGGTATCAATTACTCCTCCATTTAATATTAATATTTTGTTGTGCCTCTTGCTCTGTGTTGAACTCCTTCACAGCCTGTTTGACTTACATGATAAAGTTCCTCAGGATTATAAGATTAGAGGAGCACACTGATGCTTTTGCAAAATGATCAGTAGGTTTTCTTGGGGATGCAATTCCCAGTTTGTACTAATAGAGTAAAAGCGTGAGTATACAGTAATTTGGAAAAACTACTTAAAATCTCTATAATCTTTCTACCTTTTGAGTTACAAAGCAATTCTGCAAGAATTATGAGTACATCCAGCTAATTGATTAGTTGATTGATTGACACACCTTTGTTGAGTACTTGCTATGGTAGATGATGGAGAATACAAAAATGAAGTAAGACATAATTTCAAGAGCTTGGGGGCACATCCAAGGGTACCTGTTTGGTAACTAGCCAGGAGTCACAGGATCGGACTTCAAGAGGGTAAATATTTTGGGAGTCTCTGGATTATTGGGGATTGTTGAAGCTTTAGTAGTTGATGGTATAACCCAGTAGGATGGGAACAAGAACCAAGAATAGAACCTTACCCTTAACATTAAAGGGTAGGAAGAAGGAAAGGAATTAAAGAAGAGGACTACAAGATCTCAGAGTGACAGGAGACAGAACACTTTCAGACAATACCAGGGAGGGATGGGGGAGAGAAAGTAATGATCAAAAATGCCAAGTGCTACAGGAACTGGTTGTAAGATAACTAGTGAGACTCCACCTTAAGGAGGCCATCCCTGGCTCTAATGCAGCAGTTCCATAGAAGAGCTTGCTGGAGGTTACAGTTGCTTCAGGAATGAATGAGAAGGAGGAATTAGAGAAAGCTGATGGAGAGATGGCAGTTGGATTACTCTCTTAAAGTTGGGACTCCTGAATTGATAAGTTCGTGGTGGCTTAACATTTACAAATGTCTCGCTGGAAGAATTTATGCTGCCACAGATGCCAGTCAGGTATGACATGCGTTTCTATTATTACCTCGTCGGTATAATTCCCAAAGCAGGTATGTTGTTTTAGTGTCTTACATTCGCCATGCAGATCCACCTTTTCATTAAGATGACAAAATAATTTTTGAGGGCAGCAACGCTTGTTAGGGTAGTTAGTTATTTCCTATTGTGGAAACTCCTGCATCTAATGATGTTCTTTTTGATTGGAACAGCTGGCCTCTTCTGTGGTGCTTTGTTGCCCAGAGGTGAGTTGGGAGCCCTATGTCAGTATTGACAAAATTGCCGACAGGGTTTCAGGAATTCTACCATAAATTATGCTGATTATAACGTGGAGATTATTTGGAGGGGACTTTGGGTCTCTGCAAGCTTCAATATAGTATTACATTTTAAACTCTACTCAAAACAAATAATACATAAGGTCCCCACACCATTAGAATTAATTGATAATGGGCCTCTCTCAAAACTGACCTACAGACGATAGCAGGTTCACATTAAGTGGGCTGACACTAGGCAGATATGCAATGTTCAGGATATCTATAAACCTCTAATCACTTTAAATGTTTCATACTAATTGCCCTGAAAGATGTGCATTAAAAGAAATGAAAGGCAAATTTCCTGAAATATAGCTCCAAAATGATTCTAATTTGCATAAGTTTTTGCCGAGGAACAGATGTCTCTTTAGTGCTGTACCTTTGTAAAAATTTTAAGACGTATTATAAAAAATATGTCTTCGTAACTTGGTGTTCCTCCCCAGTCCTCACTTTCATGAATTGTTTTTATCAGGACAAACACTGACAAGGACAAGTAGAAAAGTGGTTCATTGTTTCAAATACCAGCTTAGCTTCAGAGTAATAAAAAGGAAATAATTTCAAGATGATATCTTAAATCTAACTTTCTAAAATTTAATTATAATAAAATATTTGTGGACATTATCTTCTGGCACTGTATTTTTCTAAATAATATTCAACACTTTTATTTGTATAGTGAGAATATACATAGAACTATAGAAAGAGGCAGGTTTAGGGAAGAATATTAAATTAACCCATAAAACTAGCATATACTGCTTACTTTATTTTATTGTAATCTTTTATCTACATTTTATAAAGTGTGATAAAAAAGGGATTATGCAGTTTTATATCCTACTTCTTTTACTTAAGATTATATTCAACTTTCCAATTTATTATATATTCTTTACAAACATGTTTTTAGGATTGTATAATATTTCTTTATATGGATATAGTATGCTTTATTTTAAACATCCCTATATTTTTGGAAATTAATATATACCTGGTTTTTTCATATTGTAATAAGGTTTTGATGAACACACATATTTATATTTATACACATACACAGATACATATAAACACATATCTGATATGTATTTTCTATTCATCTCTCAGATATCTGGCATATAGGTATTGCTTTATATATATATATATATATATATAATATTTGACTTTTAATGAAAGAAGTAGGTGCTGTATTTTCTGAATATGTGAATACCTGAGAACATCTTTGTTATTCTGTTATACAGCAGCTACTTGATTTGTAATAATAATTGTGTGTTAAGACACAAAGGTTTTTATATGATTTTATTGTGCTTTTTACATGATTTTATTTTTATTGTGCTTTTGGGGTGGCCAAGAGCTATGGAGCCAGTCAATTTTTGTCTTTGGTAGAAAACCTATTTGACTGTTTGGATGCTTGCAGCCTTTCTGCTACTATTTTGTACCAGTGGATGTGTGGGTCACTTTCCATTAACTCTACCTGAAATGTGATGAACGCTTTGATGTGACTACTCAAGTCCTTTTTTATTTATTCTATTCTGAAACTTTTCTTTAATTACACCTTGTTTATTGTTTACATTCCAATTCTTGTCAAATACACAAACACTATAATTGTTAGACAAACCTACATTTTCTGACCTTATGTCCATCATCTCCATTCATTTTCACCTTTATCCGTTATTTCATAATTTCATTATAGATTATTAAGTTTGTCCTCCACAGGATGCCATGTGGGTGTATATGTATTTGTGTGTGTGCATGTTTTCATTGTCAGCTATGCTATTTATTATATCCAGTGTGAGTTTTGTCATTATAAAGAATACAAGAAGAATAATATGCTCATCATGTCAATAATTATAGCTTTGTAGTCTTTATGCTAAGTGAGATGAGAAGTACATGCCCGGCAAGGCAAGGCCTGGGACACTGACATTTTTCATAGATAATGTGTTGCAAATAGTGAACATTGACACAAAGAAAATGTTTTTTCTAAGTTATAGTAGGCTTGGTGGGTTCACTAACTGCACCACACATAGAAAAGAAGGGTTAGTAAGTACTTAAGTAACTGGCCTGGGTTGGGGAATTTGATTTATTTCCAGTGAAGGTACTAGGAAGTAGACTTTCATCAACATGTCCAGTTCAGAACCAGTACATCAAAATCCAGTGCCTTCTCTTCTCTGAAGCACCATTTTATGGTGAGAGAGCCACCCCATAATGGATCTCACAATATAAGGACTGACATCTTCAATTCCACTATTGCACTTTAGGTGTCATTGAAGTTCTTATCCAGCTCCCTTTTTATTTCATTTTACTTTCTTCACAGCTCACCTTGTTATCTTTTTAAGTCTAATTCTGCAGGGTTGTTTTTTTTTTAATCTAAGGCTCTTTTTTAAGGGTTTCTGTACATTTTTGAGAGAGCACATCTTCCTGGATATTAAACATTCAAAGGCACTTTCTGAAATGCTTCCAGGTTTCTCTAGTCAACCATTCTCAGAGTCATATGCTCTCCTCACATTTTGATGTTCCCTTTCTCTTGTTCAGCAGTGCTTCTGCATGGGTTCCATATTGTATATTTTCAATTGGCTCATTCTGAAATGACCTACACAGGCCCTGACATTGCCAGCAGAGATTGCGGACTCCCCTTTCTGTCTCTTTGGCATGTGTAGAAATCTTTTTTCTACCTTTCCCAATATCCAGGGTCCTTCATTCAATTTGAGGAACTTTGCCATACTAAGGTAGAATCTTCCCATACCTTTCCTTTCTGCTGTTCCTGGTGAATTTGGGAACATCAGAGTCCCTGCACAATAACAACACTTTATGCACCCACAGGCACTGGCAGCAGAGGTCTTGTAGCCACTGTGGCGATAGCATTGTCTTGCTGTGGTGGCAGTTACATTCTGCAGCACCGCCAGCCATCCTGCACTGTTTGCTTGGAGTTGAAATCTCCAAATGGCTCCTGTTTTCCTTCTGCAGAATAGCCTAAGAATTTCTTATTTGTCAACTCATTTCTCCATTCAGGGATCATTTAATGGGGGGTGTCTGAGGGCACTACCTACGTTCTTTTAGGTAGGGATAAATGGTTTCATTTCACAAAAAGAATACATAAGCTTCATGTTATTTTTCTCGATCCATTTCTGTTAGCCTTCTGGTGATGAGGTATGTGTGGGTTTGGGGAGTGATGTAAGGGACAGCAGTGCCCAAATAAATAAAATATATTGGATGTTAGAAGAAAGAGTTCTATGGAGAAAATGAACGCCACAAGGAGGGGTGGGGAATCCATAATCTTAGTTTCCCATCATTAAATGGTTTAAGATTTGTCATTGTTTTATTTATGGAAAATTGGATGATGCCATCTTAAAGGGAAACAGCCCAGTATGGTTATTTGAAATTTCTTTTAATCCACAATCCAGTGACACCTCCATTTAATGGTTGAAAAGCTGTGTCATTTTTAATCTCTGCCTAACTGCTTAATCTAATATTCAACAACTATAATCTAAGAACCATACACTTAAAAATCGTGATGCTTGGTAATAGAAGAGAAAATGGTTATTACTTTTACCTTATAAAGTGATTTGGCTTTGAGGCTAGGTGTATAATACCCTGTTCTGAAGGCTACATTCACTACTTAGCAGACACTATGATACATGCTTTACTTGCACAATTTTATTTAATCCTTACAACACCTCTGTCAGTTAAGTATTATTTATCCCTCTGAGAAAGTTGAAGAAATTCAGGTTTAGAGAGATAAGATATCAGAATCAAGATTTGAACTTAAGTCTCTCTGAGCCGAAGATTATATTTCTATTTATTAATTTTATACATATACACTCCATATCCACACCAAACATGCACTTCCCTTTTCCCCATCCCATCATCCCCTGGTAACATCTCATCTTTCTGTCTCCGCTGATTTTCTATTTCAAGACATCTCTTATAAGTGACATCATACATTTATCCTTATGTGTCTTACATAAGGTATCCACGGTTCTTCCATGTTGCAGCATGTTTCAGAACGTCATACTTAGGGCTGAATAATATTTCATTGTGTGTATGGACCAGATTTTGCAAAGATCTTATTTTTAATCACTATACCATTCCGCTTCAAACTCTGATATAAGCTAAGCAGAATGAACAAAACAAAAAATCCATTGGTTTAATCCAGTCTGCTCTCCAGGGTTTGCCCATTATTTGGTCCTTGCCTCCCTCTACAACCTCATTTTAGACTATACTCCCCAACCCCTCAGTTCTCTAGCCCCACTGGCTTCCTTTTTGTTCCCCAAACACCCTTATCTCAGGGCCTTTGCATACACTGTTTCCTTTGCCAGCAGTGTTCTCCCCCTTTTCTCCCCCTTCCTCCTTCTCTTTCAGGTCTTAGCTCAAATATCATTTGCTCAGAGTCCTTTTCTCCTCACCTTATCTAAAGTAGCAGCCCCTTGCCAAAGTCTTTCCTATCACCTACATATTTCTTTCGTAGCATAACTGATCTGATCTCAATCTCTTCATTTATTCATCTGTTTGTTTATTGTATGTCTCCCCTACAGAATATAAGCACCTTGAGGTAAGGGGCTTTCTCTCTCTTGGTTATTACTGTATCTCCTGAAATTCAGATAGCACCTACCCTATAATAGATGTTCAAAAGATAAGTGTTGAATGAAGAATGGATGAGTGACTTTGAAATTTATACCTTTGTTTCTATGTAGGAACAGTGCCTTTAAAAAATTCAGCTGAACATATTAGAGAATTAATGTCTTTGATAATTCTGAGTGTTCTAAATCATGCTTCAGCCTTGATTAGGACACGTAATACCGTAACCACAGACTGTTGCAACCTCCCACAGCAGCAGTGATTTCTGCTTTGCTTTAAACATTCCCAGTGGACGTGTTAAGTAATTAACTATTCAGTAGTAACATGACAGTGTTATTTAATAAGTATAAAACTCTTTAGTTAATTGTCTGCAATAAAATTATAGTGTCATATAATCTTACCATTTTTTAGCTAGGCAAGGACCTGGTATACCCTCTAGTCTAACTGAAATATTTTGGAAAGTTAAAGAGGCTTTTCCAGAAACTCAGGAGAGGGCACTTTCCATTATATCAGTTCAAACCCTACTATGTTTATCTCTGCCACCCCAACCTTTATTTTTTTTTAAATTTTATTAGAGAAGTTATAGGTTTACAGACCAATCATGCATAAAATAAAGGACTCCCAAACACCACCCCACCACCAAATGTTGGTGTGGAACATTTGTTACAACTGGTGATTGCACTGTTTTGTAATTTTGCTAAATTTTTTTTAACAGCAGTTAACTTTGTTGGAATTGATAAAAAATTATTAAAATACTACTATTAACTATGATCCATAGTTTATATTAGGTATATTTTTAACATATACCACCTTATTAACATCCTGTATTAGTGTCATACATTTTTCATAATTCATGAAAGAACATTCTTATACATGTACTATAAACTATAGTCCCTCAACTACAATAAGCTTCACTGTGTTACACAGTCCTATGTTTTATCTTTGAATTTTTATTCTAGTAACATATATGACCTAAAGGTCCCCCTTTTAATGAATATCACTATAGGAGCAATAGATTATAATTAGCATGGACTCATAAGAAATCTACATTTCAGGAAGAAAAGTGACAACATTAATCAAAGCTTCCAGTTTATCTCAAATCCATAAGAAATGAAACATCTTTTATGGATGCCCTAAAATAGAAATCACTGCACATTATTCCATCTGAGGCCATGAAAAGTAGAAGTAGGGGCCTGTAGTCCAAATCTTCAAATAGAAGGGGAAAGAAGTATCAGATTCAGAATGAAACAAACCAAAATTTTACACATATTTTGCCCCACAGTTAGCAATTGAAAGCCTATTTCATAAGAATCTCACATTCAGAAAACACAAATTATAATATCAAATTTAATAATCTATGGATTTTTCTGAACAGTTACTCATGTGAAAAAGGAAGTCCTCATTTTTTCAGAATTGTGTCTTGAAAATAGTCAATTTACAGACCCATTTTTAAAAAAAATACAGGATATACCTGTTCTTTCATGTCTTAGAAGCCAAAGATTTATTGTCTAAGATTGAAAAAAAAAAAAACAAAACAAAAAACCCAAATACATTGTTTTCAATATATAAGGAAATGAAGAACAATGGGCATGCTCTTCATCAATGTATAGGATATTCCCAACGAATGTGGGCAGTGCATATATAAAACATTCCTTATTGTTTAGTATAAAACATTCCATACTGTTCAGTCTTTTGCCAGAAAGTGACTCTCCTAAAACCAGTGAAATCAAGACCTGCAATTGTCTACTTTCTTCCTCTTAACATGGGCTCCATACAGTAGAACCAGACCACAGTGTAGAGAACTATGAAATTTAGGCTTTTGTTTCCATGAATAGAATTTTTACCCTACCTCTGTAAAATTTGTTTTCTCCGGTGCTTTGTTTATATGATCACAGGATCCCCAAGTGACTCTACAGGTAAGTCACAGAAGCATAGACTCCCAGAACTGGAAGGGGCCTGAGGAATTATCATGTCAAAAATCTTCCTTGTAGAGATCAGGGTAGAGTAGTAAGAGTCTGGTACCTATTGAAAGGATGTTTTATTTGTCTTTGTGTGTCTGTTCATGCAGGATTACATGGACTCCAATAAGTACATCGAGCATCTGCTAACTCAACTTGAGGAGCAACATAGAAGTCTCTGGAGGTAAGTATTTGTTTCCTCAGGTAGTGGTCTCTATAGCATATATCTTGATCATGGAGGCAGGGAGTTGGAAAAGCCTCATCTTCCACTGGGTGCAAAAAGCATCCTTTTTGTGCAGTAACTA
Source organism: Cabassous unicinctus (assembly GCA_029593785.1). Lineage (NCBI taxonomy): Eukaryota > Metazoa > Chordata > Mammalia > Cingulata > Chlamyphoridae > Cabassous > Cabassous unicinctus. Next base: position 19,992 of record JAQZBX010004389.1, on the reverse strand, counting down.
CCCGACACTACTGAGAAAATACCATTCCTTTAATTAAAGTAAAGCAACAGTGCTGAAAGCTGTCCTTGAGTCAAGGACATGCTCAGAGCTGGTAGGATGGTAGAAATCACCAAACTTGTAAAGGAAGTGAAATCATTTGCACAAGGCCACATGGCCAGCTTGTGATGCTGTGGATTCTCTGACCCTTGCCTGCTCAAGCTTTATTTAATTATCCCTCAAATTAAAACATAGAACATTCCTGCTTAAATTTTCTGATTTTCTTCATATTAAAGGGGAAGACTGTAAGAATGTTGTATAGGTCGCCAATGATTAGTTTTTGTTCTTTAAAGAGTACTTTGGGGAATTCCAATTATACATAAGGAAAGGTATGCATGAACATTTGTGCAGCTAAATTAGAAAAAGAGGTCAACATCATGGAAATCATATTCCCAAGACACTCATCCATTCTCTGGGGCCTCCTTGGGGCTTGATACTGTTAAGCATGGTTGTGATTTACTAACTCTGTGGCTTTTTTGCCAAACCTTATCCAAACCCTTCACCATTGGTCTCTGTGCCAGGCCATGTTGCTCCTTTTGCATAACTGTAATGAAGTCCAATAACCTTGGAATTCACCTTCCCTGAAAAATTCTAGTTCTTGGGTAAATTACCAGATATTTTCAGGTTTTTTCTGCTCTTGAATATATATATTTCCTTCTGGAGAACAGATAGCTGGCTATAGTAATAGAAAATATTCCTTTATTTCTAAACATAGATAAACTGCAGGAATGATATAACAGAATTGTTCAATTTTATGTCTGCTTGCCACTAACAGACACACCAGTTAATTAATTAATATTGCAGTTGATTGATGCAATATTCACTAGATTTGTTTGGGGGAGCTATAACCTAGTTTTCTTCTTCTTTTTTGTTTTATAACCTGGTTTTGATATAGCTTTATTTTTGAACCCCAGCATTTCATTAATAAAATCAACAACAAAGAATTTATGTTTAATGTATTTATGGTTGTATTATTACAATATAATTTCCATGGATAGACTGGAAAGTACAGTTTTAAAATTATTTAACTGAATTGTGATATTTTCTTTCAACTATTTGCATAGAATATTTGATGTCTTCCCCATTTTTCAAGAGAAAAACACAAAAAATAATGCATAACAGTTGATGAGAAAAATTTAGAGTTTAATTTTGTCAGTAAGTGAATCTTATACTCATCATTGGGGAGGAATAACAGTTTAACAGGATCTTTGAACCAAAAAAAAAAACAAAAAAACCCTGCATGGGAAAGCCTTTTTTTCCCCCTGCTTTCTTGAGGTAGCTAATAAAAACCTTTGGTCTTCTCAAATATGATTAAATTAAAATCCCATTTCAGGCACAGACTCAACCTAACATAAAATAAGAGTTCAGAATTTTGTGTGCAATCGCTTCCATTTTCCCTCAGAACTGGAATTATTGCTGTTGAAGAAGTGAGGTCTTATATATTATGTCAAATCATCTCATAAAAAAGCTCCATTTGAATAACAATAGAGGGCAATAATGACATTTGAATAGTCATAATAACTACCTGTGAGAAAATGGAAATGGGTAGTATTGAAAAGAAAATGAAAACCAATAATAGCAGATTTATATATTATTTATTGAATCTTGAAATTACATTTGATTATATTTTGCAAACAGATCCTGACTTGACTGACTTAAAATGATACGCTTTATAGATGGTTATTACAATATTATAGCTACCACTATAGCCACCTGGTTTTTGGTGAAGGCAATGGGAGTGAGACTGAGCAGTGTGGGAAATCCTTTCTGGTTTTGATTGAAATTTTAAATGCTTTATTCATGAGTTAGGGTAGAATCTATGATGTGCAGAGGATCATGGGAATAGCATGCCATGTACACAAACACAACTGAATTGTGTGACGTTAAACAAATGTTCCCAGAGATCAGTATAGAATCCTTCTCTGATTTTATTACACCTTTGATTTGTGGCTGCTGCCCTTTTTATGGAGTGGGTTACTTGTTATTGCTGCTGATGTTAACTGATGATTTCCTTTTATACTTGAACTTATACCTTAAAATAAAAGACCTGCATATTCTAAACATTTAAATCTTCCAACAATGATTGTGGTCACCACCTTTAATAACTGATCAAAAGCATGGTAGATACACGGCCTATTCTCATTGCCATTTCCTGAATGATAAAAGAATTGGAAAAATGGTAGAGGATGGGGTACAAGGATTAAAGAAAGTCTTTCCTTATGTTCACCGAAGGGCTACTAGTCTTTAATAGATTTTAGTCATTTCTCATAGCGGAACCATCTGCTCTGATACAAAAATATATTGTTGTGCTCACTCTCTCAAGAAAACTGGTTATTTTGGGGGGGGTGCTTTTTAAGTATTCTACCAAAATAGACCTATAATCTATCTGTGGACTTTCAAATTGCAAAGGAATTAGTGGAGTTCAAATATAGCTGTCTAGCAATGAGCAGTCATTTAGCTCAACTGTCTTTTTTTGACACCAGCAAATCCTTTTTAAAAGGAAAACTTCTGTGAATTCATCTGAAGAAGAGGGTAGAGTTCGAATCCAGAAGTTAGTCTAAGGCAGGGGTTCTTAACTAGGGGTCCATGGACCCCTTGATCTGTGGAAAGATTTCAGGGGGTCTGTGAGCTTGAACTGAAAATTTAAAAAAAACATTATTCTTGTGGGGATGTGTTGGTGCGGGTGTGATTTATTTATTAAATAATACACCGTGTGAACTTAGTATAAGTTTAATTTTGATGCAATGTGTTCTGAGTGCAGTGGATAACTGCCTGCAAAAAGGTTGGTAAGGATGGTGGAGATGGTTTTATGATGCCGTGGGAAAACTCGAATTTCTAAATGTTTGCCGAAAATGACCATTTGAACAGATGTTGAACTGTGTTAGGTTATCAGGTATTGAAATTATGGGAAAGTTGTAAAACAATTTAGAATAATCCTAAAATTTAATTTGAAGACATGCCGATGTTGAGTGTCATAAAAACTATCTGCCGCTGCATTCTGAGAAGGGGTCTGTGGTTTTTACTTGAATGGAAAAGGGGTCTGTGGAACAAAAAAAGTTAAGAACCCCTAGTCTAAGAGTTGAGTACAAGTCTGGGTGGGTTTAATTTCCTCTGAATTTCCCTGCTTGATGATTAAAAAAAAAATACTAGTTGACATTGAAACACGATCATTATAATTTTCTGCATGTTTGTTTTAATGTGGAAAGTTAGGATTAGGAGAAAAGGGCTTTTTTACACTTGGTATTTTTTATATCATCTGTTACTATTTCTAATTTGGCTAAATATATCTGTGACTGACAAGGAAAATTGTAAGGAAGCAACTGCTGAGAATGTCTTTTCTCTAATATTGGATAGAAATCTTCATCCATTTGAAGTCTCAAATTAAGAGTTTAGAACAAACATAAACAGTTGGAAAATCCAAACTGAATTCATGAATACTTATGGAATTGAAATTACTCTCTCATGCCACATATGTGAAATTATGAATGAAGATGGGAAGCAGCACAATGTGGGAATAATGGAAAGAGGACTGAACCAGGGCTCTGGGGACTTGACTCTCATCTTGGTCTGCCTGAACCGACTATTGGGCAACACCTTTGAACCTGAGACGCTGTAAAAAGAAGGTATCGAAATAGCTAGTATTTAAGATTAATGAGCACTGAGAGTCTATGAAACACACAGCATCTAGAATATTATATTGCACTTATAGAACATGTACAGACATGAAAAGTTTATTTATTTTTCTGTAGTGCTTAAATATTGTGCCATGAAACAGCTATATAACACATATATCATAGAATGCGTGAAAGACCATATGAGTAGACATTACTAATATAACAGAAATACCTAACAGCTTGCTAGTAGCTCAACCAGATGATGCCATTTCAGATTTTCATAGTTCAAATTGAAGATGGTGTTATCAAAAGCCTGTAAGTTAGTACAAGATAAATAGGTCTACTAAACCAAAAGCAAATGACAAGATCCGGTGAACAGACCATGCTGGCTGCCAACCCACAGATTCTAGATCACCAAAGTCCAACTTGAACAATCTATATCTAGACCAGAGTTTCTTAACTAAGTCACTATAGACATTTGGGGCTGGGTGATTCTTTGTTGGGGGCTGCCCTGTGCATTGCAGGATATTTAAAATCATCTCTGGCCTCTATCTATTAGATGCCAGGAGCATTCCTCATTGTAATAACCAAAAACTGCCCCCCTGCAAATTGAGATCCACTGATCTAAATAAATCACCTACACAAGTACATTCTAAGAAACACTAGTTCCTGTATCACTCTATTATAGATATTACAAGAAAAATAAAGGCGTTCTGTAAGAAATACTAGGTAGAACCAAGTTTTTAATCTTAAATTGCAAAACTTCTTAGAGCCATTAATATTGCTATATGTGCTATGCATATGCAAATATACAATAAAAAATGTAATCTTGACTTTTACAGAAAAATTCCAAACCTTTCTTTCTTAGACCATTCACCCTAACTAAGGTTCCAAGGAACACACTTTGGGAAATGATCATCTATCTAGTTGATATCCAAAAATATAATAACACTCATTATTCCCCCCACTTCACTGGTACTGGGAGGGTGACTTAGGGAAAGACCATCTAGCAATGTGAGGAGATGAGGTTGTTGGTAAAGGAGAAAGCAGATGTGTGGGAAAGCCAATTCCAATTTCTTCATTGTTTTCCTAAGGGGCAGCCCAAACCTTAAAACCAGATCCCAAGAATCGGTAGAACTATCAGTTATAAGCTATGTTTGCCCTAGTAAAGCACTTGGCTCCTATTTCCTCAGGGAGGGGGATGGAGTAATGATGGTTTCGTACATCACCTGAGAAAAATATGTATATATCCTTGGTTAAAAGAAGATCCCATAAGACTTGTACATTCCAGCAATAAAATGATGGTTTTAGTTTATCCAAAATTGTTTAAAATAGATTTTCACTTTTGTTTTCTGGCTTGTGTGTATGACTCTTATTCTAAGGAAAGATACAGGAAAAAGAAAACTGGCAAAACATTGCTTTCATTCTCATCATGATTCAAAATGTCACTTACTTAAGTAGAGTGAACATGGAAATAAAATGTTGCACAATCCAAATACTCATGTTCTTCATAATTTTAGGATATAAATTCATTATATGTGATGGTCATCAGGACCTGTGTTTAAAGTTCCTTCTAGCTCTAAATCTAAATTTTTCTGAAGGGTGTGTGTGTGAGTACATGTTTGTGTGTGTGTCTTTGTGTGTAAGAGTGATATTAAAATTGCTAACTGCTTACTGGGAAGGGCCTCATGCCATTATTCTATTCCTGGGAAAAATTCTTTGTTAATGTGTTATCTAGATATTGTCTCATAGTTGTAAAATAGAGGTAAGAAGTGAATAGACATACAGCTGGAGCAGAGCAAGGCCAAGGGCCTCTCAAAGGTTTGCCTTCTATGTATCCAGGATCTTAGAATCGTATTATCCAGGCATCTTAGGAATTAGCACATCCCTATCTTCTTGGGGTTAATTTATATAGACTAAGGAGGTGCCAAGTATTAAAACATGTTGCCTCTGCTATAATCCTAGACTTCCACTGGGAGATTTTAATTGACAGGGAGTAAAATTGCTCTGCATGAATTCTTAATGGTGGACACCAACAAAAATAAAAACTGTGATTTGTTTTTAAAATCACTTCAAGAGGAAAAGAGCCTATCTCTGGGGCATAAAATGTGTTGCAAACAAAGAGAGCACTTGGTGCTCTGTGATAGCAGTAGAAGCTCTGAAAGCAAAACCTCATGCTATGTCACAGTGGAGCACATGGTTTCCCTGCTGTCCATCCCTGACACACTCCACTGAGGTCAAAGGAGATCAGGCCCACCAAGCTTTACATTAGGTACAACTCCTCGCAACCCTTGGGCTGAATTTCGCAATCACAGCTGTAGCCTTCTCCAAGTACAAACACAAGGCCCACCCAGCCTTGAAACCCATCAACATCACTCCTCAATAACCCACCAGGGGTTGTTTCAGAGATATCACAGACCCCTGCCCAGAGAAGAATCTTGCCCCTGAGCCTTGTCCTCCACCAGCAAAAGAGACTAAATTAGGGCTCTGGAAATCTGGTATTGCCACATGCTTCCATGGTCATGTCATCTCCAGGCAGTGATGGTAACCCCAAAGGATATTTATTATAGCCTGATGGTGTTGTCTTAGAGGAGCTAGGGAGCATTCAGGCTGCTTCTCATAGCCTTGAACCTGCCGATGAAGTAACAACACTGACTTAAAGTGACTTTAAAATATTAAGAGGACTAAGCCCAGAAAGATATCTGGATTGATGGAATCAGAAGGTCACCTAGGTTCATATTTGACCTTGCACCTTAGGGACGGGTCTACATTACATTTTCTTTAAGATACCTGCATGAGATCTGCATGTACATCATGGGGCAAGGAGATGCCAAAAGGTCAGAGTGTAACTCTACACTAGCTTTTAAAAAAATACATAATTCCCCAATTCTTGTCCAGTCTGCCTACCCTTCTTTCTTTAAATTAAAGCACCATGCTAATCCACCAGAAAACATGTATTTAGGTTCTAACGTAATAAATGCATAAAATAGACCATTTAAAATCTTGTGGATTTTATCCCCTCATCCTTATGCCAAACCTTGTCTGCAAGAAAAATTCACATCTATCAAGGCTATTCCCCTGGAGGTGGAGAGACAGATCTGTAAAATACATTTTAGGGGGCTATGTCTCATAGAAGTTCAAAGAAGTTTCCCCAGAGAAGGTGGTGTTTCTATTTTGAGTCCTAAGTAGGAGCAGATTTGGTGGCATCAGGGCAAATGTAGAGTCTGTTATTGAATAGATTGAATTTGAATTGCCTTTAAAATATTTTGGGTATAACTGTACAAAGGACAATGAGAAGTCCAGCTCTAGAAATATTTATAGTTATTAAATAAATCACAGTACAGATAATTATTGCGTTAACCAACAAAGATATAAAATTATGCACTAAGGGAGCTAGGGAAATATCCCCACTTTTAAAGATGGATTTACTACAGCAAAGGGAGCTTGAATTGAATAATGGTGTACAATTGAGTCTAGAGATGAATTTGAAAATAATTCTACTTCTAGTTTAAATGAGTTTATGCTTTTCAAGAAACTCCCTCAAAATACAAAATAAATATTCCAACATCAATAGGATTTTGCGGGCACCCAGAGAAATTTACCACTATTTAATCTGAAAACAGATCCACACTTATCTTAATATGATGGTCAGGGACCTACCATGATTTATTTATCTGAAATTAAAATAAAGAGCCTCAAGCAAATGGCATTTTGTGTATTTATTTTGGGTAATAAAGATTGCAAATGTTCCCTACTAAGTTGAAAGAAGAAAACCTCCAGCAGGCAATAGTATAAATGACCTACTTGCCACAAATACATGTACTAAGGCTGAGATGCCTTATTCCTGGGAGGAGAAATGAAATGGGTAATTTACCATGGCCTTTTATTTAATTTTAATTTTAAAGGAAAAACCTCACTAACTCAGTGCAAAAGCATACTTAGGATTTTTTTTAAAAAAGGGACTGTAGGCTATAATTCTCCCTGTCTATCTGGGTGACTCTGGAGTTAAAAGGAGTAATTTTTGCTTATTCTCAGTTCTTCTTGAGCCTTGCATATTCAGAATCCCGGGAGGGCATTTGGTCCCCACCCGGGAAGAGGGGTTTCTACTTCTTTGAAAAGACCAAACACAAAATGCATTTTTTTCTCAGAGGTTTTAACTATGGTACACTGAGGAGTTTTGTATTACAAATTAAATCTCGTAAATAATACAACAAAGAGCTGAAGGTGGAAAGGTGCCCTGGAATCAAAGACTCAGGAGTAGAGCTGGTAGAATGCCAGAGGAGTTAGTAGAGTTGCACTCTACATAGCTCTCAGGAAACTTCTAAGCATACAAACCTCGTTGAGAAGGTTGGTTGAGCTTGGCAGCCTATGGCTTGTTTTGTGACCCGGAAGATCTCATGAGGTTGCTTTATAGGGACCTGGACCTATGGGTTGTTCAGGGCTTGCCCTCTGCTGAAAGCTCACTGATTCAATATTATATCTGCATTCTCTGTTGAGATAATCCTAGATTTTCACCAGATGAAACAGCCTGTCTGAGAGAGAAAGTTGAGCCACTGTATCTCAACTCTGCACAGCCACTTTGATCACATTTTACTAGCACAGGGGATCTCTACCTTAGACCCCAGGGCTGCTCCGGTTTTGTTTCTCCCACTCCTGATCCATCAGGGCTCCATCTCTGTGAGGCTTCTGCCGAATACTCCAAACATGCAACAGTGCCTGCTTCCTTGCCCCCGATGGCCTCTATATCTATCCCAAACACATTCCAAACTCCATCGCAGAGTCTTATTTTCTCACTGTCTCTGAGGGTGGGTCTTGTATCCCTAGGTTATTAGTCAGGGTTCTCCAGGGTAAACAATCTGATACGTGTATGTGTGTGTGTAAATATTATGAGATGTATTATAGGAATTGGCTTACAGAACCATGGGGATCTGCTAGTCTGAATTCCCTAGTTCAGGCTGCAAGTTGGGAACTCCAATGAAGGTGTTGATGAATTCCCCAAGAAAAGCTGCCTGGCTGAAGTAGAAATAGACATTCTTTCTAACTGCTGAAATCCTCAGTTCTCCCTTTAAGGTTTCCAACTGAATGGTGAGGAGACTCCTCTCCTTGCTGAATGCAGTCTCCTTTGTTGATTATAGACTTAATCAGCCACACATGCAATCAACTGACTAATGACTGAAATCCATGAAATACCCTCGCAGTAACAATCAGGCCAGACAGCTGGACACCATAACCTGGCCAAGTTGACATGTGAACTTAACCATCACTATTGTATTGTGAGACCACAAGTCTCTAATCGCTCACCTGTTGAATGATGCCTAGAATAAAGCATAGCACTTCAAACATGAAACTTTACCAGTCTGGAAAACACAGACATATTTGGGGTGTGTCTTATTCATTGTTGTACCTAAGTGACTTCTCTAGTGCTTAGCACATTATAGGAACTCAAAACACTTTCCTTGACCACAAAAGGGATTGATGAATCCAGAATAGAGAGTGTTCTGGGCTCATGTGTTCATTCTGGATGAACCCATCTTTACTTATAAAACTCAGCAGGAAAAAATGCAAGTATAATACAAAGTCATTTGTCTCAGTGGTGCAAATACTAAAGGTACCCAGATATAGAAGTTAAACATATTTACTATTAGGAAGTCGAAGATTGAGACATTTAATGAAAACGTGAACGTATTAGTGATGTATGAGGCCAGTGGGGATGCTTGCTTTACTACAGACTTTTACTTCATGCTTCCTTCAAAATTCAGTCATGAAGTAAGGAATTTTAAGGCATGTTATGTCTGCATGATGGGTCCCTGAGCCTCATAGAAAAGACTCTGACATATAGCAGTAGTGATAAAATATGCACATCTCTCCCATAATTCCATTCTGTTGATTTACCAATTGTGATCTTGGGCTTAAAGAACTTTATAAAAAAAAATATCTCATAATTTTGAAAGAAAGCAATTAAGACACTATCATAGGTGAAAAAAAAAAAA
>JAQZBX010004389.1:0-10252 GCA_029593785.1 Cabassous unicinctus | reverse complement strand
GGAAAGTCCTTTAGGCATACTGGGCCTTGGTTTCCCATTGGTAATGAGAAAAGATTGAATGAAATGATTTCAACAGCCTTTTCTTTCAAGTTAACAATGTACAATTCCTACCAATCATCTTGGTAGGCAAGCTGAAGGGTTGAGTGATGAAGATAGGAGAGAAGTGAGATACATAGAAAGACCAAGAGTGAGACGTGGCAGTTTTCCATTTTTGAAGCAGGCACAAACTAATTATATTTATGAACCTAGTTTTCTTAATTTAAGCTTTCACTCTTGGGCTGTCTCTTGGCACCGAATCTTTCAGAGGTAATAAAACAGCATGCTGGCAGACCTGGGGCACCAATGCAGGGCTGGAGTCTGTGACCACTTTCAAAAGGTTTTCCAGGAAATTGCTATATTGAATAATGTTTAAGTTTCCACAGAAGCTATGAGCACAGCATGGTGCGAAAAAAAAATCAATTGCACAAGATTTTTTTTTAAAAAAGCACCTCTGGGGTTATGGCCCCATTAAGGGAAACTACATTGTCTGATAATGGCTCTTCAGCATTCCCTGGAGACTCATAGACTCACTGGCTAATTGAAAGCCGTAAGGTATATTTACCTAGATTTATTCAGTTTTATTGCCTAATTAATTTTCCTATTTCTCTGCTATTGAAACAGAAATGTGAATGGGGTCAGTTGCAAAAGTCATTCTGAAAGACAAAATATTTTATGTTGACAACTCACCATTGGGCAGACACACAGTTTAGACTTTGAGACCATTGTCAAGTAGACAATATAACTTAAAATGTGCTAACACCTATCCAAAAATATCTCTTCCATTGGACTGCCTAAATTCCTATACTTGGAATCAAGGAAATTGGGTATCTAGGAAATCACTACTGAAATCTGCACTTGCCACCTGAGGAGAGTTCTAGCATCACTCTCTTAGCTCTCGTAATATCTTATCAAGGATTAGTTTGCCAAATTAAATACCCTTGGAAATCTGAGGCTTGGAAATTTTTTTACAAAGCAAAGAATGGAATGGAAGAAAACCACAAAAAGTCCAGAGGTTCAGGATATCAGAAGATGCATTAGAAAGGTTATAGGATAAATCTAAGTATTTCTGTTTCTAGCCACATGTCCCTACTGCCCTGACCTCTTTATTACTCATTATTCCTATATACACTCTCTCTCCCGGTCCAGGCTCTTCTCATATCCCATGGTGTCCTAGCTCATGCCTGTGCTCGTATTATCCTTCTGACAATTTCCAACAGATAAGCCCTACTCATCCTTCAAGGTACAGTCTAATTCCTCCTGCTCCACAGCTCCTCAAACTGATTCCTCAGGCCCCCTGGACTCCTTTATTTTCTGAACTTGAGACTATACCACACATGTACACATAATGATGTACATCTTGCCAAAATCCCCAAATTATGCCATGCACCTTAATTTTGATTCTATAAATAATGTCAGCACCTTGCCTTACCTTTCTGTTAGATATCAAATGGTGACTAGCATTGTGTTGAGCTTAATAGATGAGTTCACATAACACATATTGGTTTTTTTTCAACAGGGAAGGTGAAAGTTCTGGGTGGTCCTCTTGCTGGTCAGACTATCAAAAATATTTATTTGAGATGCCAGTTAGTGACACTGCAAAGCAGGGAGTGTCCAGAAGTCCAGTGACTACATGGTATGAATGCAGAATATTGAATTAATCATGATGCAAGGAATTGGAGATGTTTAGTTTGACAAATCGAAGACTAAGGGGCAGCCCTGAAAATTGTTTTAAAAATGCACTGAGTTGCCTGGTGGAGAAGGGTTTGGGAACATCCTGGGATATTCATGAGGACAGAACCAGGGAACCAACTGTCTGACTTAAAACTTGGCAGATTGTAACTCAGCACTAGAAAGGAATGTTCTAACACTTCCATCTAACAGTGGAGGAAGGTGTTCTTGAGATAGCGAGCTCTGTGTCACTGCGGATGTCAAAGCAGAAGCTGGGTGACCGTCTTTGAGATCTAATGTAGAATGGTTTCTGCTACATTGGATAAGAAGAACCAGACACCCTGCAACCTGGAGGACTCAACATCTGGTTTTTACCCTCTGGCCCTAATTCTGCCATCAGTAGCTCTACTTACAATGGCTACTCCCTTCTCTGCATCCCTCCCCTTTTAAATATTTGAAGGCAGTTTTTCATGTTTGCCCTCCATCTTCACTACTCCTAGGGAAGCAGTGCAGGTTCCCTCCACTTAATCATGGCCACCCTCTACTAGACATATTCTAGTTTGTCAGTTTTCCTCTTGACATGTGGGGCTCCAGCATAAACATAATATATTTTATTATGACCAGATTACAAGTTCAGTTTTAGTCGTCCTTTGAGAGAAGGTTGTTATTATAACTTTATGCTTTTTCCCCTTGGTGGTACTAATTGTTAATAACCTTTCGGCAAAATAGCTAGAATTCCAGTGTTGCATCATGCATATCCAATTACTCTCTTGTGAAGTCCAAGAATATAAATCATTATTTCAAGAAAGGGCAAGGAGTGTTTTAAATTTAGAAAATCCATTCTTCTTTTCTCCAATGATTTTTTGCTCTGTTTTCTGTTGTTGTTTGCTTTGTTTTGTTTTGTCTTGTGTTAAATAGCCATGACCTGTTTCGGATCTTCTTTTTTCCAGTGCCAAGGTTTTATTTATGGTTAACAGGTCAGAGTGAAATTAATAATTACAAGTAAATTAGATCATTCCTGACCTTCGTAGAACTTTTATTAGGCAATTACTCTGGCCTTCAGAAGGAAGAAGGGGGTGAGTTTCATAGCATCAGTGAAATAAGCAATTATTAATTTAATATTTAAAATTCTAACCTTCAGGAATATTGGGAAGGATAATTCTAGAAAGAAGAAACAAAATTCATGAGAAAATCTAAAGCACAGCCAAAGAGACCAGAAATACTGGATGAGTTGGCATTGCAGATGTTTGCCTTGGTTTACATTCAGATTTTTCCCATATCAGCCCTATTATGACAATGGTATCAAAAAGATTTCAGTTTTTAAAGATATGTTGTGTTTTAAGTTTCAGATCATTTAATTTGGAAATCCAATTCCACTTCACCATTTTTTGCATGCCCCCCACCCCACCCCCAATCCCTGAGAGGTTTATTTCTGGCCCATTTACTACATTAGCAGAAGAGTTTATTTTTCTGGCTCAGTGCTCAACCATTATTATAATATATAAGTTCCATTCTCAGGCAGTTTTAAAGTGGAACCATTATCTTCCTCCACATAATTTTAAAGTTAACATTTGAAAATCACTTTCAACTTTGGATAGCAGCTGAAAAACGATTATATAGAGTTTGCATCCATCTTTGTCACTTTGGTGAAGCTTTTGCAATAAATACAGTGTAGATTATTTTTCCTGTCAAAGGGCTGCTAGACACTGAAGTAAATTAATTAGCTTGGACCACTGTCAAATTTGGATGTGCTGATGTTGTCACACAGAAGGCATGAGCTGAGATTCAGATGAAAGGCAAAAGCTTATTCACTTGTCAGCAGGAAACATATCAAGGGTCAGTTAGGACGGCTCATTTAGGTAGCTATGATAGAGCGCCTCTGAAACCACTGAGCCAGTGAGATCTTTTTCTTAAGGAACCTGTGCGGCAGGCTGATTATCCCTACTGCATTGGTAATGGGAGTGCTCTAGATGTGGGGTAGCGTAGTGAAAAGAGATTTTTATTTGCTTGCGTATATGTTTGCATATGTTGATGGGAAAACCACAAAATGTTCAGAGGTTCAGGATGTCTGAAAGGTTTCCTGCTTCTCCTCTGAGCAAACCAGAGAAGAAAAGTGTGGATTCATCCTTTTGAAAACTTTCTCATGGGATTTCAAAGGCTTGATTCTTCATGTTAAGTTAGAATGTGGAAATACTCCTTATGCTTGTGTTTGGGTATAAGAAACTTCATATAGAGCTGTTTTGGTTAATACATAGTCAAACATTGGTTCCTTGAATGTTCGCCCTCTACTCACAAACCCAGAAATCTAGCAGTTTCTCATGGCATCTGAAATGCAGTATTTGGAGGCATTTGCAAATGGAAGCAAGACTTGCCATGCACCACGGTGGCCGGGTGCCATCTCGGACTTTGGCACGAGAATCGGCAGCATGGGGAGTCTTTGATGTCAACTTCAAACAGTCATAATATGACCCAAACATCTATTTTTTCCTTGTTAAATGTGATGGGCCTGTTATTAACTTATATAAGTCATTTAAAAACTATTTCTATTTCTAACTTCTCTTATTGGATAATGAGTTTTGTAAACTTAATCTCTACTTGGTGGAGTACTGCTTCCTTTTCTTTGTTCTCAACTCACAAGGACTTTATGTGGTGACCTCTCAATTAGACATTTTAGGATTTAGTGAATATTCCACATTTACTCTGTTCATATCATTTACAATTATATAGACTTTACTCACTGTGCTTATGACAAAAAATACTCACAGCAAAACCACAAAAGTAGCCTCAGACTACTTTGTTTGTTTGTTTTCTTGATTCTCTTATCATTTCAAGCGATATATACATTAAGTATTATGCTAGGAGTTTTGGTCTTGAGTCTGCAGCTCCGTAACCATGGGCAACTCATTTGGACACGTGATCCATCTTCTAGAAGGCAGAAATTTCGACTGAAATTCCTTTTCAACTCTTTTGAATATGTGACCATCTAGGAAAATGTCGACTGTGGAGGTTACATTTGAAGATTATGGAAATAAAATTCAAATCAAACAGCCTCTTTTAAATTGTAATTAATATTTTTGGAGAATAGCAGAGAGTTTTGTAAATACAGGCAAATTCTGGGATGAGACATTCTAAAGTGTCTATATGAGGGTGGAAACAGAAGACAGAGTTCCCTTTTTTGGTCTTATTTCACCTCCCTCTCCTACAGCTGGTCAAACTTACCCATTTTCATGGCTGCTCATGATATTCCATTAGCCTGGTGGGCATTCCGTCCTCTAACTTTTCACTCCTCTTTCTCTTTAAAATCTCAGTTGAAATGCAATCTCTTCCAAAAAGCATTCCATGATTTCATACTTAAACTCTTCTGTCTCTAAACTTCCATAACATTTTGTGTGTATATGCACTATAGAATTTATTTCATTCTCATATATTATAGGTGTTTTAACAATAAGCTCCTGAAAGAGGGAAAAGATGCCTGTTCATCTTGGCATCCCCTTGAAGCCTAACAGCATTTTGCACAAAGCAACCACTCCAGAATAGTTTGGATGGATGGATGGATGGATGGATGGTCAACAGTCACTTTGGTGCCACTGCTGAGGCAGCAGGAGTTCTGATAGGAAAGAGCGATTCCATCAGGCTACCACTCACCATGTTTCTACAGATTCTAGGAGATCCAACCATATCTCCTAGAATCTGACTATTGGTTGATTTTCTCTTTGGTCCCATTCCTCTTCTTTCATTCTTTCCGTAGCCCTTTCTGGTGGTTGCCTTCTACTTTAGTTTCCATATTTGACCCTGTAGAAGCCTTCTGTTACAAGCCACCTATTAGAAGGGATTCAATCATTAACTATTTTGCCTAAACTAGCCCTACCCAGAACCCTTAACTTACTACATCAATGTTCTCTGTTCACACCCTACATTCATCCTCTAGCCATCATATTCCATAAGACCTGTTGTCAGTTTTGATGTCTTGATTCCCCCAGGTCCTCCCACTTGCTAAACTAAATCCTTCTTCCACTCATGGTGGATCCTGGATCAACATTACTCTGAATGAAGACAAAGCATTATTTCGGTCTCTCTCATTTGGTCACGGGCCTTTTCTCAAAAACATTTGTCTTACGCAACCCAGCTGGGCTCAAGGCTGCATTCCCAAGACTTTCCACTTCTCTGTTTCGGCCCTCCTCCCTGGTTTTGCTCTTAAGAGCGATGTGACATGTACAAAGTTTGAAACGAAATAACAACAATAATACTTTACTATATACCAATACAATTCTAAGCATTTTAAATTATTAACTCATTTACTCCTCAGAACAATTCTAGCAGGTTTAGTCATCCTATTTTACATATGAGGCAAATGAAGCACAAACAGGTTAATTAATGAGTCTGGTCCTTAACCATTACAGTAAACACTCAGTGAGCTGCTGACAAACATTTCCAGTCCTCTACCTTAGAGGCACATGATAGGCTGGCAACTCCTGCCCCCTCTGGCTGGGAGGGAGGCTCATTTTGGCCGAGTTTAAGCAGTAGTGATATGTGTCACTTCCAAGTCAAAGCATTTAATTGTGGGTGTGAAACCCTGCAGTGTGCTCTTTCCCTCTAGGGCAGCACCCAGCAGTGCTCATGAGCAGAGCCCACTGCCAGCATGTAGTGTGAGGAAGAAATAAACTTCTGTCTCAAACCACTGAAAGCTGGAGGTGGTTTGTTACTATTGTATAACTTTGTCTATTCTGACTCTATATATAGGCCAAAATTGAATAAATGCCATACATATTCTCTGTGGTGCCTAGAATATGTTTCTAAAAGTTAATAATTTATTATGGTGCTACCATTCTTCAATCCCTGAAGAGCCATATGCAGCTTTAGTTCTTTTCTTTATTGTATCCCCAATATCCCTCCAGAGTGTCTTTTAAAATTCTATTCCTTTCATATGAAATGCTGTGGCCCATTCTTCTTAACATTCTTTTAAATTTACATTGTTGAATTGCTCATATATTATCTTTGTGATTTTAAGATTTTATAGGATATTTTAGAAAGTTGATAGCTGATGTATCCCTAATGCATATAAATAAATAGACTAATGAAAATCCACATTCACATTTTGGGAAAATACATTAATCTTGAATGCACAAAGGACAAAATGGACCTGTATTAGCAACTATAATTCTTTGTAAAGAAGGCTAAAGTGGATGTCCATTCATTAGGAGTACTATATTTTAATTATCTAGAAATAATCTTAGCTATAGTTATTGCTGGCTATAAAAAGTTAATTTAGGTTAAATTGTAAAAGTTAATTAGCTAAAATTGCTCTTATTCTTACTATTAAAAATTGAATGTCTCTGACAGTCAGCAGGACCATAGAATAAATTATACTGGAAATCTGAGGAATCAGAATTTATAACATACATTTAATTACTCTAGTTGTTTCAAAGTGTATTTCAAAATTATAATTATTCCATTTTTAAAGTATGTATTTATTCATATTTTAATAGCTTGTAAGAAGGCAATATTATTTAGGGCAGGGGTCAGCAAACATTTTCTGCAAGTGGCCAGATAGTAAATAATTTTGACTTTACAGGCCATATACCTATGTTCACTGTCACAAGTACTCAACTCTGTAGTCATAGTGCAAAAGCAGTCAAAGGCAACACATCAATGAATTGTTGTGACTATGCTTCAATAAAACATTATTTACAAAAACAGGCTAGATTTGGCCTACAGGTGCCAACTCCTGATCTAGAGTGGGATTTTCAAAACTTTCTTTTATTGGTTTGCAATCCTTAACATACTAATTCCTGAGTACCTAAAAAGGATTTGGTCTTTGCAAATTCAATTTTGTGCTTTCCTATACTTTTTTTTTCCAGGAGGTACAGGGATTGAACCCAGGACCTTGTACGTGGGAAGCAGGCGCTCAACCACTTAAGCTATATCCTCTCCCTCTTCCTGTACTTTTAAGACACCCCTTAAAGCTGCCTTGCTAATCCCTGAGGCACCAAAGACCCCCACCAATCTGGGGCCTTGAGTGCTGAAAGGTGAGTGAAGATACTCACAGCCAGCTCTGTTTTCTCCATTAATCCATGTGGTCCTAAACATTGTGGAAGCTCCATTTTCTTGTCTGTAAAGCAAGAAGGAATAGTGGTACTAGGTCATTTCTCAGTTCCTTTCAGAATATAATATTATTTCTAAGATTCTATTATTAGAAACATTAAAAATTCAAATCCATAAACCATCAAGTAAATATTATGAATATAAATATTCTTGTAAAATGTTTTCAGCACCTAGTGAGACCACCACCATGTTACTGGCTTTTTGTTTGAGTTCCTCCAAAAAATAAATTCATATTTATTTTCATATTTGTTGGAAAATCACAAAAGTATCCCCATGCCACAGTAGGGGAGTAGATATTGAAATTTCTAAGTGCAAGTTTAGTTAAAATATTTTACATCCTTCCCCTTATGCAGTCACTTTTGCCATGCATGGGTGCGCATCTGAGCCCTGATTTTGATGAATCTGGGAGACTAAAAAATATGCATGTGTGTGCATGAGGGCAAATTTCCCCCTTCTTTGCACTTAGGTTATTTCTTTGTTTATAGGTTCCTCAATATAAAGGAGGGAATTCTGAGGAAAAAAATGCATGGGCAGATGTAGATATACACACTCACTCTATACATAAATACATACATACTAAAGTATATGTATGTATGAATGTATTCATGCATACTAATTTCAGGAGACAGTATAAATAGAGGCTCTGAATGCAAACAATCAAATGAAATATCCAGAAGATATGCTACTAAAAGGTCATAATCCTTTTTGTAGCTTATGTACCATTGGCTTTTTATTTTGAGAACCTGGCATAATAGCTAGTATAATGGATGATTAATAAGTTATTGTTGAATGAATAACTACATTAAAGAAACAAAATTAATCTTTAAGTTTAAAAAATGTAATGGAGTAACTGATAGAGCATGAGTTATAAATTTCATTAATAGTGATAATATCATAGAACAACGGTCTGCTCAGTTTTGACTGCAAAAAAGTGGAATCTTGTTTTAAGTTGCTATGCTGAATTTAACTGACCCTGGATTCTAGTCACAGAGGTTTAATTATTGAAATAATTAAATCCTTACTTAAGATTGACTATGATGAATCAGAAACTTACAAGTGGCCATGTAACAAATGTATTGGATAACAATCTGGGATGAATCCAAAATTTATAAGCCATGTGATATTAGTTACATATGAGTGCTTTCTTCCAAAATGAAATTTCTTCTAACAAAATGATTATTTAGCCCTAATAATTTTCATATCAGCAAATATTTATTTAGAGCTTCCATGTATAAAATAGTGTAGAAGCTGCCCAATGAAGGATTACAAAATTGAGTAATAGTTTACAATGCAAACCTGACAGATAATACAAGCCATAAAATAAGGATAAAAAGGAATATTTGGAGAACAAGGACAAGTTAGAGACATTTTTAGCAACAAGTCACATTTATAGACAATGCAGCAATGAATAACTGTGTAGCTATGTATTTTGTATTGTTGAAGGTGTACCTTCATGGCAAATTCCCAGAAGTTGGAACACTGACTCAAATGGTAAATGCTTATGGAGTTTTTTGGATATAATCAATTCTCCTTCAAAATGGTTGTACCAATTTATATTTCCATCAGCAATGCATGAGACTTCATGTTTAATCACTGTTTCGCCAATAGCATGAGTTACCAAACTGCAAAATTTTTTCTAATCTGATAGATAACAAATGGTATCTCAGTGTAGATTTTTTTGGTTGTTTCTAATTTTTATAACTTTATTTTATTTTATTTTATTTTTAAAAGATACTTAGATTACATAAATGTTACACAAAAAATATAAGGATTCCCATATGTCCTATCTCCCAAACAACCCACAACCTCCCACATAAACATCTTTCATTAGTGTGGCACATTAATTGCAATTGATGAAACATCCTGGGGCTTTGCCATTAAGCATGGACCATAGTTCACATTGTAGTCTACACTGTCTCCCACACAGTTCTGCATGTTAGATGATGTTATAAAATGGCCTATATCTGTTGTTGCAATGTCACTCAGGACAGTTCCCAAGTCCCAGAAAGTCCCCTGTATTACAACTGCTTTTCCCTCTCCCTGCCCCCAGAGCCTCCACTGGCTCCACATCAATCCTGTAATTTCTTCCATTGCTTGAATCACAATATATCTATAGTAGTATACAAGTGAGTCCACTCTAGTCCATAGCTCTTCCCCCCCGATCCTGAGGAGACTGGGATGGTGATATCCACTCCATCTTCAATTGAGAGGGGGCTAATATCCCATGGGGAAAATGGATGGGATTATCCTGCCTGCAGCTGCAGACTCTCTCCATTCCCTGGGATGGCCGTTGTCCATCATCCTCTCCCCGCCGGTTGTCCTCTGGGTGAGTCCAATGAGCTGTAGAGTAGGAGTTGCTGCTCCACCAAGGTTCTGTGTCCAGGTTTGGGCACATGGACAGCCCAAAGACTCAAGTCTCTGGACGTATACCTACAACTCCAGC